>JAVIWB010004667.1:0-62154 GCA_031893035.1 Dermolepida albohirtum | reverse complement strand
GAAGATTCTGAAAGGACCAAGCCAACCTAAAAATCTACAAACGGATGCCGAAAAAGAGTTTTACAACACTCGTTTTAATAAACTAATGCAGTTGTATGCAATAAATCATTATTCTACATATAGCACGAAAAAAGCCGCAATCGCTGAGCAAGTAATTCACACAATAAAAAATAAATTATATAAACATTTCAGTTTGATTGGTAAATATAAATGGCTTAACGTTCTTACTGCCATTACAGATCGATATAATAAATCGACGCATCGAAGTACGAACAAAAAGCCATAAAATATCACATTAGAAAATGAAAAAGAACTATTGTCTAGTGTGTACAATAATATTAAAATAAAAGGACAAAATAAGTTTAATATTGGTGACATTGTGCGTATCAGTAAATATAAATCGTTATTTAGCAAAGGATATACTGGTCTACTGAATTATTTAAAATTGCTAAAGTCAACATTACTAATCCCCTTAATTTGACCAAATCTCTATATAATTTATTAGAATGGACAGCTGTAAGTTCGCATTGAAAAAGTAAATGGAATACACTACCAATTGCACCGCAATTACAATTGCGAGAGCCTACAACATTAATTCTAAATAAATGATCAGGAGCTAAAGTATGAATAATTCTTATTCTACATATGGTTGCAAAATAAGATCTCGGTATAAAAATATTTTTAAACCAATTATACTTGCGGACCTCCTTGTTGAATTTATAGTATTCTTTTAATTTTGTCCTTGTAAATATCTCCCATTCTCTTTGTCAATTCTGTTGCATTTCTGTACTCATAATAGGGATAATGTGCATGCACAAGGAGAAGCTGATACTTCTTTCGCCAGTTCGTCGGCTTTCTCATCTCTTAATAGGCCCTTGTTCCAGGCCACAAGGGTCTATTAAGAGATCCATACGAACTTAATTTCATATCCCTGACTACATAATTCAAAGTATTTTTTTTTATTTCTAAAGTGTAGTTATTTGATAGTACAGAAACTGTCGGGTGAAGTAATGCCTGTAAGGTGCCTCTGTGAGTCTCAGAAGATTATTACTCGCTCCAGGTGGGTCGTTTCTATTATTTTTATGGCTTAGAGAATAGCGATAGTTTCAGCGGAGAAGATAGTATTTTTCCTATTTAATTTTTTTCTAAACGATACATTTCCTTGTTGAACCAACCTAGACACTGTTTCCATCCGCAGATTTGGAACCATTTGTGAATATGAATGAGTAATCTAACCACTTGAGATTCACCAATCCATTAAATAACACGTTCGAAAAAGTTATATCGAAAGCAAGAAGGTCGAGGGTTATATATAATAGTTCTTTTAAGGAGAGAAATTTGTCTATATGCCTGGATCATAGAAAGTGGAGGAGACTTTTTCCATATACTATATTTTCTTATCCTAGTGATGTTAGAAATCTCCTCTGAAACTCCTATGATATTATATACAAATACAAATTTCATAGACATGAACTTATATCTCAAATGTAGAGGAGGTTGAACTGCTTCTACCAGTAATGCCCCTGTTGGAGTAGACTTCATGGCTCCAATGCAAAGTCGAATGGCTTGATATTGAATTCTCTCCAAAATTTCGGTGTTAGTTTTGTTTAAAGGGAAAATGAGTGGACCTACATAGTCAATATGGAATAATACTATGGATTTAAATACTGTAAGTAAAATTACTGGATCTGCCCCCCACCAGGTTCTCCTGAGAGTTTTATGATGTCAAGTCCTTTTAAACACTTGCGTACAATATTTTTAACTTCCCTATTAAAATTTAGTCTCCTATCCAAGGTATTGCCTAAAAATGTAGATCCTGGAGAAAAAGATATATCGGTTGCTCCAATAAGGCTATTTGGATTCTCTTGTTCCTCTTTCTGGTAAAAATCGTTGCCTTTCATTTTCCTGTAGAGATTTCTTTCATGTTTCTTCATCCATAAGTCCAATGCCTGTAATCCCTGATTTAAGTTGCCAATTGTTGTATTCAAATTTGAGTTTCTTAAAAAAACACCAAATCATCGGCATACTGCAAGACAGAACAGTTATTTGGGATAATGTTATCTATAGAAGAAGTATATATAGTGTTCAGTATAGAACTTAATATGCATCCCTGAGGAAGGCCTTTAGTTGTGAATCTTGGACTAGAACAAGATGAGCCCAACTTCACACAACATTTTATGTTTGTAATAATACCCATTAGGAGGTTGACAAATTCATTTGGCAAATTAAATTTTTGTAGACATTTCAATAATATTTTCCAGTTTACATTATCATAGGCACCCTTTATATCAACAAAACACGTCACCAAGTACTCTTTTTTGCAAAAGACATAAATCTTTGACAGTAAAGAATATATTCCATTTCTAGTCCCCCCTCCCTTACGAAATTAATTTTGACTATTGAGCAATTTATTATTGTATTCAAGCCTCCCTCCATTCTAATCTAGCCTTCATTAAATGTTCCAAACTTTTTATCAAACGAGAAGATAAGCAATTTGGACAGTATGAGAACATATCAGTTTTGCTGGTTTTAAAATAGGAATATAAAGGTATTCTTTCCATGAAATAGGAATTTGTGTTCCACTTAAAAAGGAGTTGAAGATGTACAATAATAGTTCTTTGGCGTTAGCCGGAAGGCTCGAAATCATTTTATAGTGAATACCACCTGGACCAGGAGATGAGTCCTTGAAACTACTGCAACTGCTCTCCAATTCATCCCATCGAAATTGTGATAATAAAAAGAGAGAAGGATTATCTTCTGTCTGAGGAAGCAGCAAATAATTTGAAGCAGAATTAGGAGTTAATGATTGCAAAAATGAAGGTAACCAAGATGTATCTAAAGGCCATTCTTTATTTGAAACAAAAGCCCTCTGAATCTTCGAATCTTGTTCCAAATCTCCTTAATGGAAGATTCCCTGTTCAAAGACCCACAGAAATTCTGAAATGATTCTTTCTTTTTCTTTGTTAAGAAACTAAGCGGTTCAGTTTCTGCAATTTTTCGTTTAACCTGAATATAATGTTCTAATGAAGGATCTCTTTTAAACACTTAAAGTCACTTTTCTCGAATTAAGTACAGTCTTCATCCCACCAAGGTGGAGAAGGGTAGGTTAAATGATTTCTTTCTTTCATTAGGTGACGTTTAGCTGCTACCGAGACAATTTTTTGAAATTCTTCAGGATAATTTATGTTTTGTGGGAAGTTTAGTACTTTATTATAGACCTCAGAAGAATATTTACTCCAACTGCCATGAGAGAGGTTCAATTTTCTAGATGTTGTTACGTAAAATAGATGTGTTGTCAAAATAGTTTCCCTAATAATAGGAAAGTGATCGCTACCGTAAGTGTCTTCCAGTCTATTGCAATCTAATTTGATGGCCAGCTCTGGAAAACATAAACTTAGATCGAGTTTATTTGCTGTCTGGTTCGGGCTAGTTATTCTTGTGGAACGATTATCATTTAAGATATTGAGTTCCAAGTCTGATTAATAATAATAATAATAATAATAATAATAATAATGTATATATTTGCCCAGCAGATCTTTACAATCCTATTACAGGACAACTTTTAAGTCTAATTACTTCTGCGTTGACTTACAGTGAACACTAAATTTTCTAAATACATTAAATACTAATTAACATTAAATACTTATTTGTAAGATCCACCACCATAAGAAGTATAAACACACCTATACACTACAAACACTGACGTAAAATCGTTGGTAAAGGACTATAGTTTATATCCACGGCTGTTAAATTATTAAAGTTATTACATATTCGGTAGACCGGCGATCCAATCATTACATTTGTCCTTGGAATGGGCAGACGAAAGGTGTTCGTTATTCTAGTCGCTTGCCTGGGAACCAAAAAGTTTATCTTTGCTAGAATTTCAGGTGCGTCTATTCCATTATGTAGAAGATGGTAAAGAAATTTTATATCATTGCTGTGTCTACGGAGCTCTAATGATTCTATGTTAAATGTAGTTAGTAGATTAATATGGCTGTAGCCCCGAGGAGGATAGTTCCCAAACTGACGAAAGTAGAGGTACTTCAGAAAGTGCCTTTGCACTAATTCCAGCACATGGATATGTGTTTTATAAAGAGGTGACCACACCAATGACGTATATTCTAGTTTCGACCTAACAAAGGCAAAATAAAGTGGTATTATGCTGTCGATTGACGACAAGGACTTGGTGGTTCTAATTATGAAACCCAAAGTTTTTAATGCAGCATTGGATATATTATTTATATGGATATTGAATAATAATTTGGAGTCAAATGTAATACCTAAATCCCTAACAACTTGGCATTTTTCTAGGCAAGCATTGTTCAAAGTGTAATTGAATTCAATAGAGGAACTTCTACGAGTGAATGAGACATATCTACACTTACAAATATTCAAGTGAAGCCCATTATCGGTGCACCATGTCTGGATTACATCCAACTGTTCCTGAAGGTGAGCGCAGTCATCGATATTATTTACTGCGTGATATATTTTCACATCATCTGCGAATAATAATTTCTCACAATCTAGAACTTCAGCAAGGTCGTTTATAAAAATAGAAAATAAAAGAGGTCCGAGATTTGACCCTTGCGGAACTCCAGATGTTGAATGAAAAGGCTGTGATTTATGACCTTTGTAGTAGACATAGTTAGGTCTATGAGATAAGTAGGAACGAAATAGGAGCGCAAGTGACGGCGAGAAACCCACTTTAGCCAGCTTGTGTAGTAATATTGAGTGATCTATCCGATCAAACGCTTTAGAGAAATCGGTAAAAGTAGCGTCTACTTGAATGTTCTTATCCATATTATCAGACAGAAACTTCGTAAGTATTGTTAAGTTAGTGACCGTTGAACGCTTACCAAAAAAAACATGCTGACATGTGGATAGCAGAGATTTGATTTGCGGAGAGATGTTATGAAAGAGGCAAGCCTCAAAAACTTTGGCGAAGTTGTTTATTATTGTAATATAATGGTAATTTTCAATGCAACCCACATCGCCTTTCTTGTAAACCGAAATCATTCTACCAATTTTCCAGCATTCAGGAAAAGTACAAGACTGAAGTGCAAGATTAAATAGTTGGCACAATGGAGCAGCAAGGACGCCAGCACAATCCTTAATCAGGAAGCTAGGGATACCATCACTACCCGCAGTATTGGAATTCTTAAGTCGTTTTAATGGGTAAAAAATATCCGATTCCAGAATAATCGGTACATTAATTAAGGTACTACTTAATGAATTCTGGGCAGTAGGAGTAGGAGTCGAGAGAGGCAATGAGTAAACAGAGGTGAAAAAGTTCAGGAATTCATTGATTATTTCCCGAGGCTGAGTCAAAAGTGCACCATTAATGTTCTTCAGGGAACTGGGTAATCCCTTATTGGTCTGTTTGCTGCGTATGAAATTCCAATAAAATTTAGGATTGTGTTTTATTGAATGCTGTACTCAATGCAAATAGTTGTTGTACAATATTTTGGTATGTCGTTTTATTTTCTGCCGCGGTAATTTGTATTTTTCTAAAAATTCTAAAGAACGCATTTTCCTATATTTTAATCGATATCGATTTTTTAATTTCGTATAAGATGTTTCCTATCCTACTGCTGTTTCTAGAATCCCAAGAGTAATGGATTGCATTAAAATCGCCACAAAAAAAACAAGGGGTGGGAAGTTTTCTAAACACATCGTTAATTTTATTTCTGTCAACATTACTCCCCGATTTTATATACATATTGGCAATATTGAATTCTTGAAGCTTCACCGCTACCACCTGAAGATCTGGACTAGATAATTTTATGTTAAGTACTTGGAAGGGAATGTCTTTAGTAATGAGAATCATATTACCTCCATAACCATCATATCTATCACCTCTTATAGATATAAAGTTTGATACATAGCAAGGTTATGTATCTTGTAACCATGTTTCTGAAAGACAGGCTAAAGTGATTTTCATTTAGCAACCATAATAGGTCGCTTTTATTACTATGAACCGAACGTATATTCCATTGTAAAATTCATTGTATTTTATTGAATGCTGTACTCTATTCAAATAGTTGTTGTACTGTTACACTTCGCATACAAATAATAATTCTCTATATTATGTTTTTTAAATTAAGTTATTTAAATTTAAAAATAGTTCGAGTTTCAAGTCATAAATTATTATTTATCTTGACCTTTTTGTGATATATACAAATGCAGGAATCTTTTGTATTCGTCACGTGCTGTTCAAGTGTAATAAAGCAACGTCTACCCGCCGTTTTCTAGGAAGTCGAATATAGCGCGCCAATATTCTCGTTTGCTATTGGGTAGTTCAAACATGACCTGTCTCCTAACCCTTTAGCATACGCAGCCGCGTGTAAGAGACAGAGACTTCTTCTCAGACCATGACAAAGTACACACGCATTCCTTTGACGTGATCGTGAAGTTGTTTTCCCGCGTTTGTTGTATCCATGTGTTTAAGTTCGCGTTCGCGAAAAATACACAGCTTCCTGATCCAGGATATATATACATATACGCAAACACGCAAGTACAAGTATTTTAATCTAACTCTTTGTATATTTTATTAAACAGCTAAAGATCGTTAGACTTATCTTTTATTACAGCTTTGCTATTACGTTCATCTTATTTTATTTGTTGCTCTCGTTCTTGTTAACTATTTCTATTTAACACATTCAAGCTTTAAGAATTGTGAATAAAATTTTAAAGGCATTCCTGTCGTTTTATTCCACTAATAATCTCTCTTTCAGCTTAGCACACGTCCTGGACTTTTGATGCTCATTGTACACAACTATTAATTATTAACTCCTCACATTACATTCAATTATATTACTTTCTTTCCTTTGTTTTATTTGCATTTATTACAGTGTTAGCTAGCCGAATACGCGCTCGTAATAAATTGACTAACCAACACGTGCAAATAAATATTCTCTATTAAATAATATCCCTATTATTATTTATTAAAACGAAGGAGGTAATAAATTGTCTCAATCATCCACATTACATTAACATTGAAGTAACCGTCATTCATTCGTTCATTTCCTTCAAACACTCTTTCGTTCATTTTTTTTTACATTCTCATTTTTCTCTTTTAATAAAAGGAGGAGGTAATAGTACAATATTTTGGTATGTCGTTTTATTTTCTGCCGCAGTAATTTGTATTTTTCTAAAAATTCTAAAGAACGCGTTTTCCTATATTTTAATCGATATCGATTTTTTAATTTCGTATAAGATGTTTTCTATCCTACTGCTGTTTCTAGAATCCCAAGAGTAATGGATTGCATTAAAATCTCCACAGAAAGAACAAGGGGCGGGAAGTTTTCTAAACACGTCGTTAATTTTATTTCTATCAACATTACTCCCCGATTTTATATACATATTGGCAATATTGAATTCTTGAAGTTTCACCGCTACCACCTGAAGATCTGGACTAGATGATTTTATGTTAAGTACTTGGAAGGGAATGTCTTTAGTAATGAGAATCATATTACCTCCATGACCATCATATCTATCACCTCTTATAGATATAAAGTTTGATACATGGCAAGGTTATGTATCTTGTAACCATGTTTCTGAAAGACAGGCTAAAGTGATTTTCATTTAGCAACCATAATGGGTCGCTTTTATTACTATGAACCGAACGTATATTCCATTGTAAAATTTTTTGGCTTCATTCGTTGTCAGAATTAAATTTTATGCAGTACTTAATTTTAGAGCTTGATCGCAGAAGGATACTGCTGATTCTAGTAATTGAAGTATTGATTTCAGAATTGGATTATCCTTTAGAGCAAACTGTATTGACGATTTGAATTGCAATTATATATATCTTTATCAAAATTATTAACAAATGGGATTCTCGGTCTTTTAGCTGGTGAAGTAACTTAACTAAAAGACATTTGCGGAGGAGAATTATGATTCTTAAAAACAATTTGTTGGATAGGTTGTGACTGATTCGGCAGAGGAAATTCTTGAGATTTGTTAGATATATGGAGCTTCTGATGGTTTACTAACTTAGTTGCTTCTAAAAATGAGTTTTGAAAAGCCGTAATTTTCTTAATTCTTAATAGACAAATATATTCTGAATATTTTCTATCGAAAGCTTCATGGGGGCCCTTACAATGTAAACAAATTGTCTCAACAGTTTGTTGAAAACAGTTTCAGTGCAGTAGTTCAGCCCTGAAGATGTCCCATACAAATAGGTACGAAACGTCGGCAGATATACAAGTGACGCGGTTCCAGCCCGGAAACCCAGAAGCAGATAGCATGTCTCAACACTCAACACATGATTATCTGAACATCTACTGCAAGCTACTTTTCCTTTACATAATTTGGTGGTGTGTCCGTAATGAAGACAATTATAACACTGTGTGACAGTTTATTTGTATACTTCAACCTCTATAGGGTTAAAGGAAAGGAATACTCTTCTTGGCAACAATATCCCTTCAAAGGTGAATACTACTGTGTTAGCACGAGCGTAGGTAGTTTCCATCTCTCCAACAGTTTTCCAGTTGATTCTTCATACTTTTAGTACTTTTGCTGAAGATTGCGTGTTAGCCCAAATTTCTTCCGCGCTTAAGGAATGATGTATTTTTCTTAATACTCCTTGACACGATACTAGATGAGCTGGGATAAATGCATTTAAATTTTGTTTTTCAAGTTCGGCATGTTTAAGAAAATTATTAGCGTTTTTTGAGCAATTGAATGTAATACCAAATCTATTTCTACCTGAGATATTAGAATTTTTTAAAATTTTTCCTATTAACACAGGATGAATTGATTTTAGCTTGGGATTTGTTTCTGAAGCTTTATATTGTACATAAACTTCAAATGGACCTAAAGCGTTGTTATTATATTCTTTAGAAATTGGAGATATTTTTTTGTTCAATTCTACCGTCTTTCTTGTGGAATAAAATCATTTCCATCCGTTTCCATGCTTGGTTCAGATTGTGAATTTTCTAATAAGTTAATTATTTTATTAGCAGTGTTTGGGGAAACCTCTATTATATTGTGTACTATCTTATTACTACCAGGGGAGTATTGCCCTGGAGATTGATTAGACATGATTTATGATTTCTCCCACTAGGGAAAAGGAGTCGTCAAACTCTGGTTATCAACAACTATATATATATAAAATTAACGGAGAAGTAAACAGATTTATTATGTAAATAAGCTGATGAGTAACTATGATTAAGTAACCACTCACCCAAGCACACCAAAACTCAATCACTTATTTTCAATTTCGCCAAGATTATTACATATGTACGTCCAGCCACTTAACAAGCTAAACCGGAACTAATTTTTCTTAGTTCTGGGTTCAAATTCTCCTACAATCACGCTGATAGTAATTTTACAGATGATTCCTGTTATTATCAACTCTGAGTTTTAAGAAATTAATTTCTTGTTTACCTATTGCCTAGCCGACCGGCCGATCGATATCCTAAACAATGATGAAGCCAGTAGGTCGACCGTTCACGGGCAGTGGATTCTATTGTCCCATTTTACAGGTATTATATAGGTTATAAAACCAGTTTTATCATTGGTAATAGATAGTTTTAGAACAATTTAGAAAGTTATTCCTTGTTTATGGATAGTAATAATAAATAATATACAGCAACTATGATATCCACTAATATATATGAATTACGACCATGAATGTACTAATCTGTGTTCGATATTTTCCTAGCATTTTCTTCTTTTTTAAAAACATACAGAATTATTAAAACTTCTTACATTTTATCTTGCTACAAGCAAAGCTAACCTTGAAAACAAGTCTGATATGTTTCGGTACAATTTTTACATTAGAAATTGTTTGACTTCAATTTTGTTGAATAAGAATGAATTCTAATTCAGTAACGAACAATTTGTATATGTAACTAAAAAACTTCCTTTAAAATTTTATTATCAAAGAAGGTTTTTAACGTAAAAATCATAGGCAAAAAAAGAAAAAGAAAATGTAGACGCACATGGGAACAAGAAATTTAAAGGTTCTTAAGGAAAGGAAAGTAAAATCAAATTAAGCCCGAGAAATAACGATGAATAGGAAAGAATTAAAGCAGAGTTTCTTGATTCAGTAACCAGTCAACTTCAATGATATTGACCCTAACGACAGATACAGCCTTTAACTAATAGTAAATTAAGTAAACCCTTTTCAGATATTACTTTTATTTTTACTATACCACAATTCAAATTACATATTAATATTTCGATGTAATGTTGTATCTAAATATATTTAATATGTTTCGTTTCATTTCGTTTAATTTTACACTTGAAGTATCATTGTTTCCAATTTCCAACTATTTACTGATACTCTTTAGAACGGTGTAGTAGGAGTACGAGCCCTTCAAAACCTACAATAAGTACTTTAAAGAAAAAGTAATTTTAAGTTAGATATTGCGTACAGAAAGCTTCTAGTTCTTAATCTATAAGGAATAAAAATAATTTTTAAATAAATACTATTTATTTATTTTAAAATTATTGTATACTATTTGAGTTCCAGGAATATAACCGATTTTAATAAATATATACACATATTGTGGCCTTTGCCAGTTTCTAAAGTGACGAAAGTGCAAGGCGTATTTGTATCACTTTCGAAACAATAATTGTAAATAACATAAACTGGTCCAATCACAAAGAGAGCCACATTAGTACATAGTTCACCCCTGGACTATATGGAGACATAATAGTCATTACTAATTATTTAACTGTAACTAACACCAATAAAACAAGGATGATGGTTGACGTTTTACTATTGTTAGCTGGGACCGAAAGTATACATTTCCGCGACAATGCCTTTTTGTATTCTCTAGTGTTTCTCGAGTAGTGTATTTCAAAAAGGGAGGACGGTTTTGCATTATGCGACTGATCACGTGAAGACCACACCGGACGGCTTGCGGGACATCGATGGCATTTAGTCAATTACCTTTCGCCAAAGTTTTACTCACCTTTGCGAGCGGGTAATTGGAGTCTGAGACGGTCGAATACCATTCAATTCTCACTACGTACATACATACATAATTTGGTGAAATCTTGTTGTTCGCCGAGATTTAGAATATATAGGTTTTGAACTTAAATGTTTCGAGGAGAGAATTATAATCTGAGTGATGTAATTAATTATAATTTAGTCCATCGTCCTTGTTGCGTTGTTGTCAGTTAAATAATTGGTAATGACTGTATTATTACTTATTTCAGCAATGTAACTTCTTTTTAAGCCTCTGAAAATCATTAACTATGATAATACATGAAAACTTCTGATGTTATTAACTTTTATATACAACTAGCTGTACCCTGCGCGCATTACTACGCCACCAACTAAAATAAATTTGAAGGAGAGACATTACACAAATATTCAATTCATTTTGAGTCATTTTATTGATTTTGTTTATTTTGAAAAAATTGTGATATTGCAGCGTTTCGTTTCAATTCGATATTTATTGAAGTGCTGTGGGATACACAATATTTCTTGTTTTTCCATCTGGTGCGTAAACAAATAAATCAGAAGGTTTTCCGACGCGTGAGTAGGCCACATAGAGCTGCTCATATGAGAAGCATGGATACTCCAAATTTAATCCACACACTTGCAACGATTGTCCTTGCGCTTTGCTGATAGTCATTGAGAAAGCGAGTCGTACCAGGAAATGCAAATGTTTGAATTCGAATGGCATATCTGTCGTGATCATTGGGATACGTGGCAAGAGTACGTCTTCACCAATTTTCCAGTCAAAATTATTGCCTCGATAACATTGTTCATCATTTTCTTAATTGAGAGTCTGGTTTAGTGCAAAGTCGTGGTGGATTTATGTTTCGAAGAAGAATGATGGGTACGCCAATTTTCAATGTAAGAACGTGCGGAGGCATGCCTGGCAAATCAAGCGAATTCAAGAATTCAGTTGGATAGTTGACAACTTTGTCTTGATTCACCACAGTATCGATAGACCTATATGTTGTCCTTTCGCCGGGTATTCCATTCTGAATAGTGAAGTTGATGCTATTGACATCTTCTTGCACCAATTCGTCTATGCTTTCTGTGATTTTACAGAAGTTTGCTGGCAAAGTGATACATTGCACAGATTCATCAATTTGCATTAGCCCATTTCTAATATCCATTAATTGTTTTGCAAAATTTCCAATTGGGATGGCAGTGGCGCCATCTGTCGAAAATTGGTCGTACCATCTTAGAAACCTTCGTGGGCTCATGCACAACAACTTTGCTAAAGATTATCACATGATCAAATGTATAGTTTACGTATAGAACTTTCACCGCCGAAAACCAAACACACATTGTAGTAATGAGCATTTGACTTTATTAATGTCATTTATAAATATTATTTAGACTAAAATATTTTACAAATCATTTCCTACCAACTTTAGTTATTTTTAATATGTTTCACTACACGTGTTGTACTAGATCTTCTCGTAGACTTTTCAAAACAGATTTGACTATTAAAAATTCTTCCTTATGCTATACTTATCTTGGTAAATGTTATCTCAATATTTCTTCGATTTATACATATTTTACATCATTGTCGGTTTTCGTCGCAAACTACTAGCTATACACCTAGAAATCTCTCATGTAATCTCATGTTTAAGTATTAGTACAGTATGTATAATTCCTTTAACAATATTCAATTACTTTTATACCCTTACTAACTTTAATTAATAAAACTCCTCCAACTTGTTTGAACCCTACATCCCAAATTATAACTTAAAATGATTTATTTTTATCTAACCCCTTTTCTTTAATTTTTATATAACATTATATGAAAAATCCCTCTACAATTAATTATTAGGTTAAGTACAATTACATTACTACCAAGATATATATAGGTATCATATCCATTTATGAATTTATTTGTAATTTTATTTATATAATTCATTAACTGTGAGTAGTACTATATTTGTCATTACTTATTTTACTGTTCAAAACTCTAAATTAAAATTAGTTCTAAAACATATCTAACACTTTTAATCATTTGTCTTAATTTATTTTCGACGCAAATAATTTGTTTTTTTTGATTATACAATTGTATAAATACCTAAAATTTCTCTTCGAGTAATTTCTTTACTACTTCTCGGTAGAATTGGCATTTCGAGCGTTCGGTCAGCGGGTCTTCGAAGAAGTGCGAAGGCGTTTAGCAGATAATAAATATAAATAACTACTTTTAAGTAGCGTTTTCAGCAAAGAAATGCACAAAGTGTATATGATCGGTTAAACATTTGCAGTATCTGTTTCAACAGTTTCTTCATGTAACCGTGTTCTAGAAATAAGTTATCTTATATGCAGAGAATGACTATTCGACATATAATGATGAAATATTTGCCCAATTCAAATAATTTTTATTAATAGTTAACGGATTTGTAGAGCCACTAATCACAAAAAATGTTTTAATCTGGTAAAATCTAAATCTTTCTTTAATTCACTATTTTAGCAATAACACTAATATTTCTTGCATCACTGAATACAGCTTTGTTTGTACAGCGTTTATTATTTGCATTAACTCCCCTAATGACAACGAAGAATTTTATAATTTTTCAAGTATTAGTGTTATTACTAAAGTAGATAGCGCGTTAACAAAAGTTTGGATTTAATCAAATTAAAACAAATTTTTAAAGGTAGTGGGACTACAGATCCAAATAATAACGAAGATTAATTTAGACAAGTAAAAGGTCTCTCACTGTAGATAGGAGCATTTATTCCTCACGGTGAACATGGTTACATGAAGAAACACTTGAAACATTCGTACGAAGTTCTTCGTCGAGACTAGATTGAAATATTGAAATTATAACTTTTGGGTCGTCGCGTATGAATCAAGAATATTAAAATAAAATATTAAATTATACGTCAATGAATGCAATTCGTGTACATGATCCCACGCTTATCTTCTACGTGCGCTAAAAGCTGCGTCACAATTTCTTAATATTTCATTTTTCTCGCAATCCGGGATATACAACGACAGATTTTTGGCAGATTTCAGATAGAAGTCGAAGCGCTCTTTAACTAGGTATTCGCTTGCATCGTCTGCCCTATCTTCAGTTACAGTAAAGAAATACCAAAGCGTCCTCGAAATATGCGCTCTTCTTCTGTGCTTTCCCGTCCACCTCCAAGCGCTGGGGCGCTCTTAAACGCATTTCGTTGGTAATTCTGCAATTGAGGCGTCGGAGCACTCGTGAGGTGTTCATCTTCTCTGACCTACCATTTCTCTTCTTTCCCCCCTCATCCCTCTTTGCAAATCACTACACTAATAAAATGTGTGCCCTCACCAGGACGAAGGAAGAACAGTTGCCATTGACCATTAAGCAAGAAGTCGCCAGAAGCGGTTTCCATGTGTACAACAAGCGTCAGTCATCGTCACGTTTATTCAGGTTGTTAGATCTCTTATGCGACGACGGCCGACGCCTGCCGCACATATGTAAATTGCATCTGGCTAACTTACAGAATAAGAATGAAGCGAATCGCAATAAAGCGCACACCCCACATAATCATTCCGACTGCAAAATAAACAGATTGGGATCAATTGCAGGCAGTCGAGCGCATGCAATGTCAATAAGTCAACACTCCCCATCAGAGCAGCACTAGTCAGACATCAAACGACCTTCAGTGTCAGTAAGCGACAGAAGATGACGAGTGAAATCTCTCTGAAACGTCACAAGACCGATCCTTCTGAGGGCACAACTCACACGCGGCTTAGAACCCGAGAAGGACATTTCCATATATATAATAATAATAATAAGCTTTATTTTACCACCTATTATAATACAAATAAAGAGGTAACGTCATTGTCTATGATGGTCTGTGTGTGTATGTACGTGTATATGTACTGTGTGTAAGTGTGGTGTAAACATATGTGTGCACAAGGCAGAACATACAGTTTAATATTTGATTAATTTAATCTGCTCTTGGAACTCCGTTACTGTGTAGAATCCGTTTTGTAAAAGAAATGTTTTTATGTCACTTCTGAATTTCAAAATGGGTTTTTCAGTCCACGATAATGGCAACCTGTTAAACATATCCAAATGTTTGTGTTGGGCAGCAGTAGTACGTAGCCTATGGTTGGGAAGAAGTACTTGTTGTCTGGATCTCAGTTGTATTGTTCTTCCCTCTCCTTTCCTTTTCTGGGTTGGTAGCTCTCGTTTAGCGCGCAGCAATTGCTTGTATGTGGACGCCAACGTCATTATTTTATTTTTTATGAATATAGGTCTACAATGTGTCGTTATATTAACTTGTTATTATTCGTAATGCCTTCTTTTGTAAACCAAAAATGTCATTTGCATGCACTGAATCGCCCCATAGTTGGACACTGTATGCCATCCGCGAGTGAAAAAGTGCGTGATAAGCTGTTTTTGCAGTTTCCTTATTTGTAATGGCTCTGATTCTCCGCTCAGCATATATTGCACAAGAGAGTTTTTTCGAGAGGGCGTCCACTTCATCCTTCCAGGTTAGTCTGGTATCTAAATTTATTCCCAATATTTTTACTGACCCTGCATTCGCGGGAGTTTTTTTCCTTTTGGAAGTGAATGCCAGTTTGACAGTTTTGGCTTCATTCAGGACCAGCTTGTTTGCCGAAAACCATGCCATGGCTTCCGACAGCGTTTCGTGAGCCCCTTCTCCAAGTTGCTGATCGCTCTTCCCTCTACATAGAAACGTTGTGTCATCAGCGTATTGCACAACCATTTGCGTGACATGTTGCGGAAGGTCATTGACGTACAGGCAAAACAGAAGAGGACCCAAAAGAGATCCTTGAGCCACTCCATATCTGGTGGTCCTTAGTTCACTCGTTACGCCATTAAAGTGAACAACCTGCCCTCGCCCTTCAAAATAGGAACGCAATAACCTCGACACCTGACCACGAATGCCATAACATTCCAACTTCCGCAAAAGCATGTCACTCTGCACACAGTCGAAGGCTCTAGACAAGTCACACGCCAACACCATGGCAACTTTTTCATCTTCAAAAGTATCCCAAATAAAATTTAATATGGCCAGCATGGCATCTATCGTCGATCTACCAGCACGAAAACCAAATTGATTCTCGGCCAGGACACCATTTTTTTCCAGAAATGCCACCAGTCGCGACAGAAGTGCTGCCTCCAGAAGCTTTGATAGGACAGGCAAAACTGAAATGGGTCTGTAATTTCGAGGGTCCGTAGGGCCTCCGGCCTTATATATAGGTATTATTTTTGCTGTCTTCATATTTTTTGGTACAGAAGCTTGTTGAAAGCATGTGTTCACCAGATCCGAAAGAGTGTTAGATAAGCAATCAGCACATCGTTTCAGCATTTTAGTATTCATCCCGTATATATCCAAGGCGTCCTTTAGTTTAATTCTTTGAATTATATTTGTTATCTCATTAGGTGTTACTGGTGCTAAGAAACACGACTTATTAACCGTACGGATTCTATCCGGAATCGTTGATTGGATGCCCAAGTTGTTGTAGGTTTTTAAAGATTCTTCTGCTATAGTACCAAAAAAAATACTTAAGTCATTCGAGCTCGGTACCTGCTCAGGGCTCCTGGTCGTACGTGTTTCTTTTTTGATTACATTCCATAGACTTTTTTGTATATTATTCGAGTTGTATTTCTTTTTTCTTCTTTTGTTTTTCTGAGATAGAAGTTTTTGTAACTATTAAATATATTCTTTAGGTCATCACCGCCTAAACGGTTATAAGCTTCCTGTAGAAGAGTTAGCGTTTCCTTAATCTGTCTGAGTTCGTTACTCACTCTAATTGTGTGACTTTATGCACTTTGACTGGTCTGGTTTTCAGAGGAAAGGCGATGTCCTCACAGGAGGTTAGTTGTGCTAAGATGAAATCATGTTTTTTATTAACTTCATTTACAATTCGCGTGCTTGTCCATCTTTGTGATGCAACACAGCTCTCGAAAATATCATAATTTCGTTGTGCAAGGGTTCTTGTTTTAATATAATTTTGTTTAGTTGTCTGACAGCCCTTTGTACTGAACTTTATTCCTTCGTGATCAGATAAACATGTTGTAACTACTTGAGATGTGTATTCAACAATATTCGTAAATATATTATCAATTCTACTTTTTGACGTACCTTGAATTCTTGTGAACTGGGTAATTGTGTGGTGCAGGTTGAAACCAAGTAGCGTATTTATGAAGTCACGTGTATCTTTGTTGGTCCTTGCTATGTCGATATTGAAGTCACCAGCAAGAGCAATCTTTACACTCCTGTTATACTGTTGCATTATTGTAGTAAGTAGGTTGGAAACAATCTCAAAAAACTGCATGACGTCACCCTCAGGGGCACGGTATATACATAATATGATTAAGTTGCATTTATTTAAGTAAATGCCACAGACATCACACTTTTTTCTACAGAAAATTTTGTTACAAATTCCATGTTATTAAAATCTGAGCCAGCTCGAGTGTATATACATACACCGCCATGTGAAAACATGCGTCTCACGAAAGAAGATGCCAAGGTGTAATTATGTATGTTAAAGGAATTAATGTTGTGCACGCTGAACCAATGTTCCGCAACACACAAAATACCAGCCTCTTGTACTTGTACTAATATTTCAACTGCCTCTATTTTATTAGTTAAACATTGAGCATTAATATATAATATATTTAAGTTGTTATTGCTATTTTCGGTTTCTGTTGAAAATTTGATTCAGTGTTCTTTAAGTTATCCTTGTAAAATATAAATTTACGTATTCTTATCCCTGCAGGCCAATTAGAAGGCTTTATGATTTCAGAATAATTATTTTCTTTTATGCCTACTTTATAACAATTAGCTCCATACTTTGTATCAATTTTGGTACACTCAAAATCGGTATTTTTGAGAATTGTTTTTATGTGATCATTTACTTCTTCAACTGTGTTATTTGTATCGATGTTTCCTACGAAGAGCCACATTTTTCTCCGCAGTACCAATAGATAGGTTTTGTCTGTGCCTTTTTCTTCCTATTTGCGTCCAATTTACTTTGTTTTCGTCCCTCTCCTTTAACCGAACTTTTTCGGATGTAGGGAGTGATGCTGTTTCGGCTTTATTACTAATGTTTGAAGAGGCTGCCTTCGGTTTGGTAGATTTAATGGCATCTGCGTATAACCGGGTATTAGTTGCATTTTCGTTTAGCGATAATTTTTTATTTTTAGGTTCAATGTTCTCCAGTTTATTAGCTGTTTTGTTTTTATGAGTTTCGTTTTTTAATTTTAAAACATTAAAAAACGAAACTCATAAATAAAAAATAAATTTCCTCTCACAGTATTTGCATCTCTATTAGTGTCGACATCTGTCAGGCTGTTTCTGATATCATTTTGTTGTATCTTTTCAGATAACATTTTTACAGTGTCCTTTAATTTTGTTAGTTCTTCTAATAAAATTTTGTTTTCATTACTTAGTTTATTTATTTCTTTCTGTACAATAGCAGAGAATTTACCTGATATTGTTGCAATTATGATGTCCATTTTAGTTGTAATAATGGCATCTATATTTTCATGCAAGTTAGCGATTTCTTGGTTTTTAGGTATCGTTTCCAATGGTACACCATTTGAGGTTAGTACCTCATTGCAATTTCCACATGCCCATTCATTCAGTTCGCCGGATGTCTTCATACCAGTGAATTCTTCAATGTTTAAGTTTACACAGGCAATGTGAAAATTTCTTGCACATTTGCCTCTACAGGATATGTAATCGTTATATTGATCAATTTTCTTTTCACACTTATAACACTTTATCGCCATTTTGTATATATATGTTATGTATATATACATATATAAAATAAAATTAAAATAAAGTACCTACCGAAATATGCGTGTTTAAAATTAGAGGTGCAAATTTTCCAGCAGTTAAATAAACAGGTTTTCGCAAACGCATTATTGTTATAATCATGTTTACTTTATAAGATTTTTGAGTTTCGAGCCAGTCGCTTTCCCACATGGCTCGTGGCAAATCTAAAGTCTAAAACATAAATCCGAAATTAGTATTAAATAAAATTAAAAATTATTTTTAAAGCAATATTTACTTTTAGGGTTACTTGATTTCCAAACCAACAATACAACCCCATTTGAACATTTATTCCAACAAAATAAAAGATTTCATTTCCAAATTCTTTAGTTATAAAAGATGTCTAAAACAATTAGAATTGGAATTAAATTTATTCGCACATATTATTTATTACTTTACTGTTGAAAGCATCAGCAAGCTGCTACATAAAATAACTACTGATCCAAGTGCTTGAAATAAGGAAACGAATTTGAAAATTTCCTCAAGTTTATTACAAGATCTAAAATTATAAACATACATAGATAGCGGAATAACATGCATAGAAACAAAAATTCAATTGATTGGATATATTATATTAATCAATTAAAGTTATTGTCATCCCCTTCTAATAATATTCGTATACTGTATACGTTCATCTTTAGAAGAAAAATAATACTCTTAAAAAATAAAAATAATGCTAACGGCTTAGTTGCTAATGAACTTAATAAGACCAGGGCATGTAAACCATATACGGTAAAGTTAAATCGTGTACGATTATTGATTATTGCAAATAAGCTGTGATGTGTCATATTGATATTTATTTATTTAACGTATGAATTTTTTACAATACAGCGTGCAAAAAACAGACAAACTATACACCCACATTTAAATTGTATAACCATTCAATATGGTTACTAACATTACGGTATCGAAAATAGAAATGGCCTACATTGGAGTGAGCCGTGTTATTATGGAAAATCCCGTAAGCCTCTCATTAACAAACGAAATATGTATATAACACATTTTGAGAGTTTGAGTTTGAATGATAGAATCATACCGAAACAATATTGTTAAAGAAATAAAATATTATTATGTGTGTATCATTTACGTTGTAGGATAAGTTGTATTTTATACCTAATTTAGGTTTACCTGTTGGAGTAATAAGTTAATGTAGACGTGTTTATGACTAATTCTTTGAGTTTACATTAGGTTGCAGTATATTTTGCAGCGTTTCTTCGATGTAAATATTTTTAATTTGTTACCGTTTAATTCATTTCTTCTAAATTATTTGTTTCATTTATGAAAACTCTGTATAACGTCTGTATTACCGTCAAAATCATATATGTTCAAATGCGTATTAGTATTTCATTTCTATTCATTTTCCTATAGTGTAACTTTCGTATATTCGGTGTTTGTTCAATTATGTTAAGGGTCATTGTTGCATATTGTGAAGCGCAGTTTTTCCAATAGTACTGTTATCGCATGATGTCATTCTTTTGTTGACTCAGCTGCCTTAATAGTTCCCCCTTTCCCTTCGCATCTCTCCGCACCCCGATGAGAGAGTCAGAGACGAACCAGACGTTGGGGAAGACGGTCACTAAAAACATTGTTAAGATAGTGCTCCTTCGTTGAAGGGATTTATGAAAATATAAGCACGTGTAGAACATCGTGTTAAGAGTAATAAAACTCCTTAATTAATTTAAATAAGCGACGTCTATCATCCCAAACGGGTTCAAGTTATAAAACCCTGAACAACATCTACAGGTATGTCTCTGGCTTCCTTAACGTACTCGTATTATTGTATTGTGATCTATAGGGTTTTATTTTTATTTGCTGTGCGGGATTTGCCGTTTGGGCTTGGATCGCTCCTGGGAGTTCGCCCTCCTTTCCTTCACTTTTGAGGCCCAGCAACGACGCATCCGCAGGCCGTGAACAGGTCAGAGTAAACCATTTTGTAAATGATACGTAAAAATTTGTGTCATTAATAGAAATAACTTGTATAATAGTTGTAAGTACACGGAAATGAAGCTTCAGATCCATTAAGTTATTGAATACGATAAATTAACGATAACATATTCTTTGTGTTTTTTTTTGTCTGTTTTGTTGTTCTGTCTCTTTCAAGAAACTTATGTTAAGTGTAAATTTATTCACACCTGTTTATGTCATGCTAACTTGTAATATTTATAATAAATGCTACATCATTACCTCCAGTCTGGTGATTCTTTTTTTATCAACCAATTAAGAACCTGCAGTGCCGAAGCACTGTAACAGAATTGGCGCTCAACGTGAATTGGTTGATGTTAATTTTTTTTATGTACTGGAAGTGGTTTTGGTAGCATTTTAAGTTTTTTTTAATTAATATAAGTTGTATAGTGTAATCGTTATTCGACCTGCGTTGTTTGTGATATCGTTGGCTTCGCCTTATTGAAGTAAGGGGAGGGCTGTGTATTTAAAAGTGGCCTCATTGGAATTTGTAATATAGTTTTGAATTTTCTTTCTTGTACAGTCAGGGGAAACAAAAATGTCACTATTAAAGATTGATGTGGGTTATCTTAGGAAAGATGAATTAATTTATGAATTGACATTGCGTGGGTTTTCAGTGACTGATTCTCAGACGGTAGATGAGTTACGTAAATGTTTGCGCCCGTTGCTTCGTTTGGATAATCAGAATAAGTTACTTACTTATCCAAAATTTAATGTTGACGCAGATTCCGAATTAAAACTTTTAGAGACTAAAGTTAAAGACTTATCGGTTTTAGTAGAAGACCATGTTTCGTCTACTGTACGACGTCCTCAGGGGTTGTGTACACGACTTCATCACGGTATTAATAGAATTAATCGAATTATGACTGATGGGTTATCGAGTGAACAACTTCAACTTCGGTCATCCTTATTAACGACTTATTTAGGTTTGTTGGATACTTTAGACATGACTGACCTTACACCCGACCTAGACAAATTAAACATAGAATCAAACGACTCTGCAACGGGTACAACTGTAGCTGGTATGCAGGCTAACACGACCGTGCACGAAATGAGTCCGGCCTTCCGAAATTCTCCTAGTAGTTTCCCAGTTAGGAAATGGAATCTTACCTTTAGTGGTGAACCAAGAGCTATCTCAGTTCATAATTTTCTCGAACGTGTCAATGAATTGTTGATCGCGCGCAATATTTCAGAACATGAATTGTTTGGGTCAGCCATTGATCTTTTTGAGGGAAAGGCTTTATTGTGGTTTAGATCAAACCGACAACGCTTTTCTGATTGGAAATCTCTTTCTAGTTTATTAATTAAGCATTATGAACCACCCGATTATAAATCACGACTATTCCAAGACATTTTATCTCGAACTCAAGATACAACTGAGTCTTTTGTCGATTACTTTTCATGTATGTTGTCCATGTTTCGCCGCCATGGTGATGTGTCTGAGGAGATTCAGCTCAGTATCATTTCTCGAAATTTAGCTACCTTTTATACAATACAATTACCGATAGTTTCGAGTTTGTTAGAACTTGAAGACAAATGTCTCAAACTGGAAAAACGAAAGTTTCGTGCTGACAATTACAAACCACCAGCTCGAAAGCGTGATACATATGTTGAACCCGATTTTGCTTTTGTCGACTCGTTTAAGGCAGAACGCCCAGTGGCGGAGACGCCAATCAGCTCAGTCGTCACCGTCAAATGTTTCAATTGCGGTCAGACTGGTCATCGTTTTAAATCTTGTAGACTTAAAAAGAAGCGTTTTTGTTTCAAATGTGGCCATCCCGATGTTGCAGTGTATAATTGTCCGAGGTGTTCGGGAAACCGATCAGGGGGTTCGCTAGGTGGTCGAGCGAGCACTCTTGAGTCATTCGACTCGACCTAGCTACCATCTTCCAATAATTCTCTCGATTATATAATGTCTCGTGTTTCCGGTGATCAATGTCCTTATTTAGAGGTTTCAATTTTGGGTTGTCCCATGATAGGTTTATTGGATTCTGGTGCTTCACGAACGTTAGTGGGTTCTCCGGGTTTTGATATTTTGAAGAAGTTAGGTCTTTCTGTGAAATCTCGTAAGGTTGAGTGTACAGTGGCAAATGGCGAAAAGTGTATTAGTTCTGGGTATATTACCACCCCTTTTCAATTAGAAGGAAAGATCTGTCTGATTGACGTATTAGTATTACCAGAATTGTCTCATACGCTTATCTTAGGAGTCGACTTTTGGTCGGCCATGAATATTATACCTGATTTGCGACAGAACATTTGGCATTTTAGTGAATCTGAACCTTCTATTAACATACATAGTGTATCAGGCATTACCACGCTTACCAAACCTCAAACTCGTATTCTCCAAGAATTGATCGAAGAAAATAAGAATTTATCAAGTAAGTCTTTAGGACGAACTCATCTAGTGTTTCATGAAATTGAGTTATTACCAACTACTCGACCTATCAAACAGCGATGCTATCCTGTGTCGCCTGTTAAACAACAAGTCATCGATGAGGAAATTCAAAAAATGTTAAGCCAGGGTATTATTGAACCTTGTAAAAGTCCTTGGGCTTCACCTGTATGTCTTGTACCTAAGAAGGACAACACATCGATTTTGTGTCGATTATCGAAAGTTGAATTCTGTCACCCGAAAAGACTCATATCCTCTGCCTCGAATCTCTACTATTTTAGATCAGCTAAGGGACGCTCGGTATTTAAGTTCCTTAGATATCAAAAGCGCATATTGGCAAATTCCCATCGCTAAGAATTCCAAAGACTCTACAGCCTTTTGTGTGTATAATGGACTTTATCGATTTAATGTCATGCCGTTTGGGCTGACGAATGCTCCTGCTACGTGGCAAAGACTCATCGATTCAGTGCTTGGTGCTGGCTTGCAGCCATCCGTGTTAGTTTATTTAGATGATATAGTCATCGTTTCTAAGGATTTTGATTCACATGTGAATACCTTGAGAGAAGTGTTTGATCGATTACTCAAGGCAGGTCTCACGGTGAACTTCGAGAAGAGTCAATTTTGCCGTCCTCAATTGAAATATTTGGGTTATATAGTCGATGAACTCGGTCTAAGACCTGATCCCGAGAAAGTCCATGCCATACTTAATATACCATCACCTCGTAATGCCAAAGAGATTCGTAGATTCATAGGAACTGCTTCTTGGTATAGACGATTTGTACCAAATTTCGCATCTATTGTCGCACCCTTAACCAACTTGACTAAAAAGAAAATTACGTGGCATTGGTCACGAGATTGTGAGATAGCATTTTCCACTCTTAAGGAACATCTTGTTACTTCTCCTATATTGGTGTGTCCAGATTTTGATAGGATGTTTTATCTTCAAACAGATGCTTCCGCTTATGGCGTCGGCGCCGTGCTCACTCAGAATTTCGATGATGGGGAAAAGGTTATATGTTACTTGTCAAGATCTTTAACCTATCAGGAACGTAAGTATAGTGCTACTGAGCGTGAATGTCTTGCAGTAGTATGGGCTGTTGAGAAGTTACGACATTATTTGGAGGGTTATAGCTTCAAAGTTATCACTGATTGCCATTCTCTATTGTGGCTACATAATTTAAAAGATCCTCAAGGTCGATTGGCTCGTTGGACACTTCGCTTGCAGTCGTATCGTTTTGAGATGATACATCGGGTGGTAAAATTCAAATAAATATATAGTATAAGTACATTTACATATACAATAACTTGACTGCATTAACCTTATACGTTTAATATACAAATTACTAAATATATAACATTCTTCTTCTTCCAATTAATATGAGTAACTCTTTGAATTTAAATCTTTCCGCAATGTATAATATTTTATCCACACAATCAGCTGTATTTATCTAGATCAACGCTTTAATTAAAATAAAAATGACTGTCGCTGTTTATCATTTGCTTATTTTTCTTCTATATATATATATATATAAATTTTATACACTTTAAATCAATTAACTTTGCTTTAAATTTTGTGAATTTTATAATTTTAATCCTTTAATTTGTTTACCGGATAAGTACTGTAACATTTACTCTTAATATGTCTATTTCCATGTATTCTATGGCACGGACAAAACTATTCTCTGTCTTGCCAAACTGTTTGTCGTACGTAGGATGTCTTTTAAGTTTTACATAGTGGGACATAGAGCCACTAATCAAATGTCAAACGTCAGTACAAAAAATCAACCTCCATCTTTAGTTAATCTAAATCCAAAATTTCAGTGCGACATGTGTAGTGTTGTAGCTACAATAAACTGTCAAAGTTGACAAGCTTGTTGAAAAATGGAATTAAACCGAGAACATTTTCGCGAAATAATTCCTTAAAATTTTCGAAGACAATTATCTCAACAACAACGCCTCGTCGAGTTGGCTTCTGTTTTCGGAAATGAAGTACATCAGTCAACAACTTCTCATTAGCAACGATCCAAGAGCAGGTCCACCAATAACGGCAGTCACTCAGGAAAACGTCGATGCTGTGCGCAGGATCATCAACGAAGGTCGACAGCCGACATATCGCCAGATTGAAGCATTATTGGGGATTTCAAAGACTTCAATTCAAAAAAAATTGCATGAAGAATTGTATGTAAAAAAATTAATTTCCAGTTGGATAGGGCATCTATTGAACAGAAAGCAAGTAGGGTGAATTGGTGTCAAAAAACTCTAAATTGCTTCAACGCTGGAAACTCTGAAGCCGTCAATAACATTGTCAGTGGTGATGAATCTTGTATTTACTCATACGAGCCAGAAAATAAACGCCAGTGACCTATTTGGGTGTTCCAAGGTGAAGAAAAGCATCCGTTCTGAAAGTGTCTCCAAAAAGGTGGTCGCGACATTTGTCTCGAAAACATGTAGCAACAATTCCTCTACAAGATCAAAGAACTATTACTGTCGATTCGTATTCAACAATTTGTTTGCCGCAAATCATCGCTGAGCTTCGAAAAATCATCGCCAAACGATGAATCATCCTCCACCAAGATAATGCAAGTTCGAACACAGTACGCAAGACAATTGAATTTTTAACACAACAAAACGTTAAACCATCCTCCGAACAGTCCGAATCTAAGACCCAACGATTTCTTTACCTTTCCGAAAATTAAGATCGGACTGCCTGGTCAAAGATTTCAATCGTCAGAAGGAGCAGTCGATGCATGCCAAAACGCAATTTTGACTGTACCAACAAACGAGTGAAACAACTGCTTCCAGAATTGGTTCAAGGACACGCAAAAGTGCATGAATCTTCGTGAAGTCTTTAGAAGCTATCTACAGTTTTATTCCAGTTTTATATACAAAACTTAAAAGACAACCCACATATATATGCTTTTTAGATAAAGACAAGAGAACGGAGATTTTTCTTACTTCTAATTGTTATTTAATTATTTATGATTATTTATTTATTTATAATATTTATTTTATTCTCATTTTTAATGTGGTTACCATCTGCACAAATGTTATCTATGTTTGTGTTAACTTGTTTTATTACTTTGTAATTTTAACCATTAGAACATCACTTTTATCTATCAAGTTTTGCAACCTGACCTCATTGAGCATATCTATCACTAAATTGTGTTCTTTACAAACCTCTACAGTAACATTGATTTTAAGTAATACTAATGTCTCATTTTTCTACTTTAGGTTCTATAATTGATGAATACATTAATTCAAATTGGATTATTTTACTATATGTTATATACATATGCAAAAAAATTAACTACAAAATAGTATTATATGTAAATTGAATTGAAATATACTGTGATTTTAACTGAATTATTGTAAGTATATTTTTATTTTAGTATGATTCAAATATACAGGTTTAATTTCGTTTCAGATCAACTTAATACATGATATAACCGTATTTCTTGTACAAACAACAAACTTATAGTAATCAATTCTTACTAATCCACATTACGACGTTTTTTTTTCTATGATCTTACTAAGTAATTTTATAAATGCATATGTATTTATTCAAAACAATATATTTATATTCAATTCACAGGAAACAAATTAGTCACTGTACAAAACAAAATCATAAATATATAATATTTACGCAATTATAATCATAATACACATGTTGAAGTGATATATGTTAAGTTTCTAATGCATAGAAAACTCTACAGATAATATTATTAATGAACATGACTGTGAAAACGAAAAAAAAACTGCTAGCGACTCGCTTCAGAAATTAACGTGAAAACTAAAAAAATTAAAGTGAAAATAAAAGTATCATTTACTTTAAATAATTAGCTTTTAATAAACCAATGTAACCACAATTTAACATTTCTCGCAACTCGTACTGAGAACAAGTAATTTAAAACTCATTGAATTTAAGGAAAATTAATTTCCTAAAAGAATCACCGCAAGTAGGCATAACATGTAATTTAAATTGTAAACGGTCTTGTCTGAAGTTAAATTATCCCGATGTCTGCCAGCAACCTATTTCAGAAGTAGTTGCCATAAGCGCCAAATGTATTCATACTTTTGTTGATGTAGCGATCTGCAACATATACAATTATAAATATTTTTGAAGCGAAATCCATTGGGTGTAGCAATAAAGTAAGAAGGACATTTGTTTTTCCATAGCCCAGAGGCCCTACGATTAATACTTTTTTACATGTACCGCCAAAAGAAGTACTGTGTCATGTAAAACGGTTTGTATCTAATACAGGATCACAGTCATATACAGGCAATGATAGTAAGTGTATTTCTAATTGCATACTGTGCACATCTTTACTAAATAATATTCAGTGTTGTTTAAAATATATGTATCTACTGTATTAAGCATTGTACAGGAAGAAGTGTAAATAAAACATTCGTTTATTTTATTTCTATTTTTATTTTGTTAAAAAATATTATTTTTTGTAAAAAATAAAAAAGATATCTTTTGTTTCCTTTTTCACTACTTTTTTTAAGAGCGAGGTAGTAGCCACCTCAGGTCCTCCGGCGTTCGATCCTTCAATCCACCGTCGATCCCCCAACCACCTAAGGAGGATCCGGGCAGATTCCCTCTCGTCTTTCACATTATTACCATTCATCTAATGATGTCTGCCCAGGCTCTTCCTCTGGAATTGGTGATAGTCACACCTTCACCCTCCTTGCCGCCCTTCTCCTTGTTATCTCTAGCAATTTCTCCACGTCGTTTTTGCGTGGCGGGAATGACATCGGAGACGACGGAGGTGATACATACGGTTGTGGAGGCGCCTTTGCAGCAGATGTGAGCGACTCTGCTACGGGAGTCTTCTGGTCCCATCTCCTTCAATTGTTAATCGAAGTTCCTCCTGAAAGATAAAAAATTACTGTTTTTATTCTAAAAATTAAATATAAAACGTTACGAAAATCCAAGGAACACTTTGATCGCTTCTGATCGGATACAGCATTCAGATACAACACAATTCCTGACTTATGGATAAATGATAGCTGAATTGAACTTACTGTAAATATTTTTTTTAAAAATAAATATTAAAAACATTAAATATTTAAATATTTTGTATAATGTATACTTTATATATCTATTGTTAAAATTACCGTCAATAAGTCAACATAATTCCCAGTCAGTATGTCAATGTATAAAAGTCAATGTAAACACCAATTCCTACCACTACCACATACTATTAGAAGTAATTAAAAGTTAATTAATAAAATCGATAAATTGATGTTATATTTTAATTATGATATATTTTATCGATCTGTCAGATCGATAAAATATATTAACAATCTTTTTCTTGTCAGAAACAATCAGATCAAAGTAACTTTCTTTTAATAAACAATAAGCTGTCCCTAAATATTGAAAAATGTTATTCAGTCTCCTATACACGAAAATTGAATAGGATTGAGTACCTATATCATATTGATCACGTGTTAGTTTCGCATGTGGATTCTATGAGGGATTTGGGTGTTGTTTTCGATTGCAGGCTGTCCTTTTCTGACCATGTTTCGGCTATGCTCACGAATGCATACAAGGTTCTTGGCCTTATCATGCGGACTTACAGGAGCTTTACAAACACGGGATGCATATTCTCTTTATTTCGTGCGTTAGTGCGTAGTAAGCTGGAGTATGCTGCAGTGGTGTGGTACCTTATTTACAATAATCAAATTGATGCCGTGGAACGAGTGCAGAGAAAGTTTTTGAAATACTTATCATTCAAAGAAAATGGTTTTTATCTGAGACACGACACTGACTTTGGGGAACTTCTACTTAGTCATGGTTTGAGTTCTTGGCAGAACAGAGGCGGAATGTCAATGCTACGTTTATGTCTGGCTTGATTTCGGGGAAAATTGATGCGCCAGAGCTGTTGGCTGGCGTAGGTTTTGCGGTTCCACGCCCGGAGTCGAGGTTCGGTGATCCTTTGGCAATGGGAACGCCAAGAACCAACATTCAGTTTAGGGCTCCGCTTACGCACGCGGCTAGGAATTTCAACCAACTGCATCGTTGCGGTATTTGATTGGATTTAATTTGATTTATTTATTTATTTAACTTACATTTATTATTTTGTTATTCATTTTTTTTGTGTTTTTGATTTTTTTATATGTATTATCAATGTAATTGTAATTTTTGGTTTTGTATACCCTATAGGAGTACTCTGTTGGGTGGTTAATAAATATTATTATTATTAATATCTTCTATGTGACTACACTGATTACTCATTTCTTGAAGGGGTTGAACTATTTCATTAATAGAATGACCAGCGGAATTTAATTTTAATTTAATGTTAATAATTAATAGCATCACTGTGGGTCTTGTAGAAACAAATAATCATCGTATTCTGCTCTCTGTCTATCTGCTCATTTATTGCGATTAATTAATCTGCAATTCCCTCTCGTAGGCGTGATACGTAGATATTAAAAAGTTCACAGGTGTTTGAAGCAAGGTTGTAGACTTATTCGTGGACTGGTGCTGCAGATGAAGTGCGTGGGTGGATTGATGTCTGGTAGGTAAATGGAGGAATGAATGTGATCTATAGAAGATTTATAGGTGTAGAGGTAGTAGGTGGACAGAAGGAAACTTTAGAAAGAGCGGACAGAGATAATTGATCCTGGGAAAAGTGAGCAGAGGAGATTTAAGATCGCGATATTATAGGAGACGCGACAGTTATAGGAAGATAGTGTGTAATTGAGGATGGATCGGGATGAACAGGACCTGGTATTACACGGACTGGGGCTCAATCTAGTTGAACAGATAAAGGTTTCGCTATTATATTTAGAAGAAAATTTGGATGATGGGGATGTGGTTGTTATGGATGAGGATGTGATTGTACAGGTTAAAAAAATAGGGTTAACGTGCAGATACGACATCTCGATTGCCGGATACTGGTACTACAAATTGGTGTAGCAGTCACAATAGTAGCAGTCGTAGTAGTGATAAGTAGTGTTTTTTTGAAAAGTCAACGTCGAACAACCAATTTATTTCTTTCCGCTCTACTTAATTTGTATTACTCATTATGAAGTAAATAGCTAGTAAATTATTTTGGAAAAGTAACTACTAGCGGGGAAACTGATTCTGTTGCAGAAGAAACAATCGCGTTTAACTCTAATGTAAAAGGAACATCACGTTAGCAACTGTTGTAACCGCTTGGATTGTAGCAGGGGGTACTACTGTAATTATTTCACCTGCACTTGCAACTTACGAAGGGTGGTATTATAAAGCGTGTAATCCATTCTGGATCAATATTTCCAATACTTTCATTGGACGTACTATCAAAATTCATAGGCTCAGTATATTGTTCTGGTTGCTCCTGGTCCAGTATATGTATTGTATATGTATTGTAGAGGGGTGAGTAGGCGCATTGGGGGCGTGGCCTGTGCAGCGACTCATGATTAGTATAAATACGAAGTTTCATTGTTATTAGACAGTTAGTCTTTGAGCTATCGTCAACCAAGTAACATAATCAGGCGTGAAAAGTGAAATATGGAAAAAATCGAATATCGTGCCGTTATAAAGTTCCTTACCAGGCAAGGAAAATCAGTCGCGACCATAATGAATGAGATGTCATTGGTTTACGGCGACTCTTGTCCAGGAAAAACCATGGTGTACAAGTGGCATAGTTTATTTAAACAAGGAAGGGAATCCCTTGAAGACGACCCGAGGCCGGGCAGGAGCATTGAGGTGACCACGCCAGCACTTATCCAAAAAGTTGAACAAATTGTACTCGAAGATGCTCGACTAAAGAAGAAACAACTCGCAGAAATGGTTGGAGTATCCGATACAACAATTTTTAAAATCCTACACGATCATCTCGGCATGTCTAAGGTCAGCGCAAGATGGGTGCCAAGAATGCTCACGCCGCCGCAAAAACAACAGCACGTAGAGTGTTCGCGTGCATTTTTGGACCTCTGTAATGAAGACAAGGATGGTGTATTGAGTGGAATTATTACTGGAGACGAAACTTAGGTTCATCATTATGAACCTGAGTCCAAACAAGACTCCATGCAGTGGCATAAAAAGGGCACAGCACCTCCCAAGAAATTTAAAGTGTCACAATCAGCTGGGAAACTCATGGCAACGGTATTTTGGGACTCGGAAGGAATATTGTTGATTGATTATAAAGATAAAGGTGTTTCTATAACCGGAGAATATTACGCTTCAATATTAGAGCGACTAAAAGAAGCCATTAAAGAGAAAAGACGGGGAAAATTGACAAAAGGTGTTCTGCTTTTGCACGACAACGCGCCCGTCCACAAGAGCCGCGTTGCGTTAGTTACCCTGCATAAGGTGGGCTTCGAAATTGTGAATCACCCACCCTACAGCCCAGACCTGGCCCCGAGTGATTATTACCTGTTTCCGAAAATGAAAAAAGAGCTGCGGGGTAAAAAATTTACTGCCGATGATGAAGTCAAGGAGGCAGTTTCGGCGTATTTTGCAGATAAAGAGAAATCATTTTTTTATGAGGGTATAAATAAATTAATTGAAAGATGTGAAAAATGTATCCGTCTTGCAGGTGTATATATTGAAAAAGAAAAATAATTTGGTTTCTTTATTTCCACCCCTTGCCCCCATTCCGCGAATATAAAAACGCTCCCTCGTACTAATACTAGAACGTATATTACTGTATATATATATATATATATATATATATATATATATATATATATATATATATATAATGCGTTATTACAGACATATACGAAAATTTTAAAAGTATATAACGAAAGCGTGCAAAAATTGACAATATATTTAATATTTTTAATAAAATATAAATCATTAAAAATACTTACCATTTTGTAATATTTTCTTTTTTGCAGACTTTACTTTGAACTGTCTTCTCTAGACAAATATCGACTATTTATATGTAAATATCATAAACTGGTCTACAAGTTGCGCTTACATAAGACGTATTAGGTCCATATATTTCACATTATAAAAAATACTGTGAGAAAACTCTTCCTCCACAATTTATTAACAATATTGCTCTTTCTTCCCATATTAATAACACTATCAACTCATTTCCTTCTTCTAATAGGTAAATATAATGTTAACTCTTCACCTCTTAAATCAACTAGACGTCCTGTCTAATCGACAATTCGAATAATAGTATTACTTAACACATTTGTATCTACAGGCGAATAAATCTTCTCACCCAGGACTTCTATTATTTTAAATTCTAATAGAACATTTGGATGAAAATGATATACCATTAAACAAAGCAATTTATCTGCTTCCGGTCTGGAAACGCGTCACTTGTATATCTGCCGAAGTTTCGTTTCAGTGCAGTAGTTCAGCCCTGAAGATGTGTCCCGTACAAATGGGTACGAAACGTCGACAGATATACAAGTGACGCGGTTCCAGCCCGGAAACCCAGAAGCAGATAGCATGGACCACGACTGCGGAAGTCTACGTACCAGGTTAAAGCAATTTATTTATACAGGAACCATCCTCTACATTACATATAATATAAATAGCATTAATTTTATTTACATCAATAATTTCATCATGAACAACCGAACTATTTCTATCAATTATTCTACGATAAAATCCAAATAACAAACCTATTGAATTTTCCACTGAAAAATCATTGCTACTATACCTTTCGTATAAACTTTCATAGTATTTACTATTAACATTTAATACAAAAAAATTCGATCGTCTTCTTTAATTTGCAATTGTTCATCAATATATTTTCCTATATCATGTATATCATTAGTACCTTCCGGCACAATTATATCCACTCATTGATAAGGATCACTCACACTAGACATATAAGGAAATACATTATTATGTGATCCTACATTTGAAATTGAATTAGTGTAAAAATTTAACATACACATTTCATATTCGCCACTTAAATATATAGGAAGGTTCAATGTACATGCTATTCGTGATCCCCTGCCAAATAACATAAAAGTCAAATCATTGACACCTCCATTATTATTATGATTCATCTTTACATATTTATATCTTTCTTATATAAAAAATATTATTTCCAGCATCTTTATATTTTCACCATAATCCATATTTATACTTTTACTTAATTAACTCCTTTAAAGAACGATAAACACAAATGACTGTAGTTTACGTCATTAATATCTTGATATCTTCGACAATTATAATCTATAACACTGTTACTATTCGATAATAAATACTTTTCAACTTCGATCGAAGGTTTTAAATCTCCATAACTACCGAAATATCTTACTACATTATTACTTTCCTTATGCACTATCAAAGTTCCCGTTCTAACACTGTCATCCAAATTTATTATTCCTTTCTCATGTATACTTCTTGGTAAAGCGTTTCTACTAAATATACCTGGAAATTTTCCTATTCTCCACCTCCTAACATATTTCCATAAATCATTTTCAGTTAAAGGTTTTCGTGGTATTTCAATTAACCGTCCTTTGACCCTATTACGTTTGGTAAATACATACCACAACTCGCTTTATAGTATATATAATCCATTTTCAAGAGATGTACAACATCCTGCTTTATAAACTTTCAAATATAATCCATTGCCCACACTTTTAAGCCCGTAGCAAAATTATGACGTTTCGCTTCATCTAGCTGATCTCTTTCTGCCTTAACAGTATTAATTATCTTCGCTCTAGGTGCAGCACCTACACCTAATGAATCTAAAAAATGAAATGAAATACAAAAGTCCATCTTTCTTAAGAATTATGATTACTCTAGAATGAGTAATATCCTTCTTTCAGACTTCACTAAACTATGATACACAGAACTCACATTTGCCAAAACAACAATTTTGTTCTTCCTTCCGTATCAATAGTCACTAGCGAAGCTAGTCTTTCGTCTAAACCTTCATTTTTGCTCTTAACTCACTCAATACCCTTTAGATGTAATTTCTCATCTGCAACGTGACGCTCCAGTAACTCGTTTAAATGAAGACAAGATATATCGTGTGAATGTTTGGACGATGTTTGTAGAGGCATCGTCCAAAAATTCACACCCTTATCACCTATCTCATAACGTTCCTTTAATTTTGTTTCAGGACCACAGAATCTGTATCCTAGTAAATGTAATTCCATTGGGAGCCTATTTATTGCAGTATTAAACAATCCACTATCTTTCTTTCTTCCACATCGGCCCCATTTGATTTCATCAAAAATAACAACTGATACACATAACAACTGTAAATCATAAATATATACACACATGACACCCCACTCCAACTTCGAACCTTCGAACTAATTTAATATACATATATTTAGTCATTTTTGATATCAATTAATAATACAAAATTAAGCATAATCATTTATCATTTATTTATGTTATATATATATATATATATATATATATATATATATATATATATATAACATGTATATACAATACAATTTACAATTTTAAATGAATTTTTCTCAGTAAATCCACATCATTATAAATTTTCTGCAGCCTATATGTGACTTATCTCCTTCGTTATGCGAACACACTCAGAAGTCGCTCCATTAAATACGTTTTTCTATTTCCAAGTCTTCCACTTCTACCAAAACGATCCACGAATTCCTTATAGAATTCATAATATTTTAAGTTTTTTATAAGTTCTAATCGAGGTTCCACATCTTTTAAACGCCACAGTTTCAACAAACCTTCATTCTCTAAATATAAAAACTGTCCACCTTTTTCTATTTTCAATATTCTAGTCGATTCATCATAATATTCACTAGACATTTGCAAATTTAAACTATTAATAACTAGAAATGTTCCATTTCAATATTCAAAATATTTTTCAACTTCACACTCTCTAGTAAAAATCGATCCCACTCTTCCAATACTTAAAAGCACATATTGCTTTTTTACACCTATAATGTTCACTACAAGTTCAAAATAAAAGGCCATTGATAAAGCAACATATAGTCACTTCGAATAACTTTTATTCAAAAAATATGTTCTTTCTCCTACTAAAGGTAAATTCCATGTCGTTCTCCCGCTTCTATAAAAGAGTTCACTTTATAATTCTTAACTGCATTTATGAACTTTTACTTGATTCAAGATTGTAAACGTGTAGCGAAACACTTTTAATTGTGGAAGATAAATACCGCATATAAATTCCACTTTCTTAGGGAGTTTCTTTCTTCAAACTAGTTTTCCAGTTGCTCTCATATTCCTTATCAATAATAATTATATGAGAATTCTCTGTATCTTGCTTTAATGATTTTCCGATTGTTGTATACTAGGTTGTTTTTCTGAAGTGAATTTCAAAGCATCATTTTTATTCACCATTATTTGTTTGTCGGAAAATGAGAATGTTTATGTGCAATAATTAATACTTCGTTTTTCAAATCAATAATTTGTTTTTATAGACGATTGACTTCCCTATCAACGATATCTAATATAATATTCAAAAAACCATCACTTTCTGTTTGGTATGATTGTGAGGTATGTATATATATAACTTCAAAATAATAAATTATAAATCAAAAGCCGATTTTCGTAGAAGTTCAATACACGTGTTAACTGGACCTTAGTTTGTTTAGACCTACACTTAGTGCACATCTGTTTTATATGGTAGTATCTACTCTAGTAATAATAAATATGCTCCAAGTCTCCTGTTATAAGAAAAAACTGAAAAATATCAATAGTATAAAATTATAATTTGATATATAATAGCTTTCCACAAAATTTTAAGATAAAACAAATAAAAACATATACTTCATAAAATTCTAAAAAATAAAAAGGTATGTTCATATGTAAATCAACCAAGTATGCCTTCGATAACCATAATCATAAAAAATTTAACAATAAAGTTGGAAATATCTTAGTCCTTACATACTGCATGAGATAACGAAACAAATATTTTTAGTATATCTAATATATTGCCCTATAAAAGAAATCTCTCAAGAAATAATTATGTAATAATAGCTCTATGGTAATTTACTAGCTTATCACACCAGAATCTCCTAACTAAACTTAATATCGCTATATGGGGAAAATTCACGATTTTCTTTGCCATTTAATAATAACTGATGTCCTGTCAATGTTACCATATATATCGTTTTTATTGAGACTTTTCTAATTTTTATAATATTGTATTCATATTATTCATATACAACTTAGGAACTAAATACTTAACCTTCATTATAACTTAAAACTGCTTATTATATTAATATAACATTTTTTTCATAGCGCCTAGTCGTTCATTTAATTAATTGTTTAACGATGGAACAAAAGAACTTAATACAGTGATTCTAATAACGGAGATCTAGAATTGTGCTCTTATAAAACTATGGATACTTACAGAAGTAGCATTTGTAAATGCTGAATGGACTTTTTCATTTCTGACATCATATAATATTCTAATTCATCGGAATTATACAATCTATCTGATGTCAATGGTGAACCAGTAATTTTCTTCAAACAGCGTTCTCTCATTGTTTTAAAAGCTCCATGCAATATCAACATATTCGTCCCAATGAGATTTAGAATATTCATAAATAAGGTATCGATACCTACTAAAATATTGGCGTACAGATAGCATGGTGTACCTTGTAATATACAAGCTAAAAAGTATTTGATTGCTGTATCATATGTGAAAGGAATATGTATATAGTAGGGCAATGTTCGAAATTTTGAAATATTGGCTATTGGCAAGTCATTAATGTAATACCAAACCGACAGAGAAATTGCTGGTATATAAGCAAATCCAAGAGTTAACTGAGTTAAAGCCCAAAGCATTAGAGTATATATCTTTCCCTTCCTTTTTGCTTTGGTTATTAGAAGGTTTGGATTAAAACCTTCAGCAGGTTCATAGTGAAATGCATTATCTTCCAAACTTCGCATTATTTCCTTAATATTTTCAGCATTGATTAACCAAAAAATGCATTTTATAGCGGACAAAAACATAGTCAAACCAACATTTAAAAGTTCGATTAAAATGGTAAAATTGTATATATTCTCGATAACTCCTGCAATGACTGCAATTGTGCCTAATAAAACTGTGATAACAAGAACAGTAACTTGAAATACTTTATAAACTTTATAAGACGTTGTCGTTTTATTTTTCGGCGGAAAAAGACCCGAATACTTCAAAAAAATTGTATTAATTTCAAAAAAGTTCATATTAATGCCCATAATATATCTCGTGGATATTTCTTCGTCAATCTCTTTACATACAATAAATTATATGAATCTAAAACTAATTTTATCGATTCCTTAAATTTCAAAATTAGCACTGAAAATTTCATTAATATATACTTAGCTTAAAAAGAAACTGTTTGAAGTTTCGTTATATATTGCAAAGTAGTGTGGAATTAGCACATATATATTATGTATATCAAAATTAAGGGTTTTGCTTTGAAGTCGCAATCGTTTGAAGTCATTAATATTAATCATACAAAGATTTCAAAAATACCATGCTTAGTTACAATTTTTAATCAATGCAACTGGACGAACTATTATTGTTAAAATACATATGTAGGATATTTTTAAAGTGTCGTACTTTCAACAAAAAGATCCATCCATTAAATCTGGCAACCCAAATGCGCACAGACGACGAACGGTGAATAACACCGTTGTCGAGTCTAGTGTTGAGAGAAAAGTAAAATTCCCACCATCTATCATGATACATGAATTAAAAATCATGTAAAGAATTATATGGGCTATTGATAACAAAAACCAAAAAGATTACTAAATCAAACTTACTAGACACACGACTGCAAAAATTAATTACATCAACTTTAAGTGTTATAGAGTAGAGTTAAGACTGCTGTGATGTGGGAACAAGCTTTCACACATACGAAAATAAACGAAGCAGGCCAATAAAGCTTATAGCTAAATTTCTGTTCAAAAAAAACAAGATGAGCTAAATATGATGAAAGAAATATCACAGTTAATTCTCAAAAATCTGAAATCAGAAACCAAAATGTCTTATCTGTAAGGAAGAACATCCTGCTAATTATCAGAGTTGTGTAGTTGCGATAGATATGCAAGAACTCAAAAACAAAGACGGTTACAAAGCTAAACTAAAAAACGACAATCAGAAAAAGGAAAACTGTCTTATGCCTCTATGCCTGCGATGGGAACAACTAGTCAAACAAAAGCAAAATCCCCAGAAAGAAAATGTTAGTCAAACATTACAACTTATACTCAATAAAATTACCCAAATGGAGAATTCGTTTTGTTGTAATGTTAGTCAAACATTACAACTTATACTCAATAAAATTACCCAAATGGAGAATTCGTTTTTGAATATGGATCAAAAAATTAAAAAATCCCAAGGAAATATTAAAAAAGCTTTCTAGAAAATCGAAAGAAAACAAATGAACAGCATCACTGTAATCAGTTTATGTAGTCCTTCAAAACACATCAAATTCGAAAAATATAAAGAATTTTTCATAAAAATCATAGGACACATACATTGGAAATTGAGACTGATTACAACCAAACGTAAAGAACTGTTAAAAGCTGTTCAAGTATATAGATGTGAAACTATCTCAAAAGGCAATATTGGCTACCAGATCCAGAAAAGATCCCGAACCTGCTAGATTTCTACATCATTAAAAACATATCATGCAACTATATTCGAATTGAATGTAACAACAAAGAAAAGCTTTAGAACACCATTAGAGGAAAGAGTCAATCTAGCAGTTCCAATACAAATTAAAAAACTGAATTCCGAGGTGGAGAAATTAGTCAAAGATATTCAGCACTCGGCGTGTTAAAAAATGATACACACCATCAGTAAATATCTGAGTTGACTTACTAATTATTCTGGTACTGAATATTGGCTATGGAATGCTACCAAAAATTTAAAACAACTAACATCTCCGATAAATGAGATCGGCACAGCTAGTAAAACGCTACAAGATTTGCAAACTACTTTGAAAATATTCCCAGCCTAATTCAGTAAACGATGAAAAAATTGCCCTACGTCTTCGGGCAAGAAAGAATGAAAATTCCATTTAATATTCTGATTGAAATTAAAAAGTCGTGAAAGCCAATATCAACTTAAAAAAAGTCCCTGGCTTTGACCTTATTATTAGTCAGATTTTAAGAGAGAAGTATTAATTAGATTCACCAACTTAGTTAATGCTTCATTCAGACTAAAGTATGTACCGCAACTATGGAAAGTGGCTGAAGTAATAATGATTCCTAAATAAGATGAACAGAACATCATAAAAATTAAAAATTTCTGGCCGAGCCCCCAATATCACTTTTTATCGGAGATGTTTATACGACAGGTCTGGAATGGCGCCATTTCTTCTTCACATATCGTTTTTCTAATATCAGTTCCAAAATTTCTTTAAGGTGCTCATTACCTTTCATTTTTCATTTGATTTCTAGGGTATTTTGCTACGTCGAGTGTCTTTGACTAATTTATCCACCTCGAAATCTAGTTCTTCTCTAGTTCTAGTTCTTCAGTTTGTACTGAGACTGCGAGATTGATTCCTTCCTCTAATGTTGTTCTAAAATTTTCCCAATCAGTCTTTTTGTTAACGAGACAAGAATTGTTGGCTTTAAGATAATGTGTTCACTTAGAGTCAATACAATCCGTGATCGATCTAAATTTAACTGTAAATTGTCTTCAATTTGTATATAGTTGCTTGATATGTTTTTAATGATGTAGAAATCTAGCAAGTATGGAACCGTTTCTGAATCTGTTAGTCAATATGTAAGTTTTTCTGTTGAGATAGTTTCACATTCACATACTTGAACAGCTTTCAGCAATTCTTCACCTTCTGTTATAATCAGTTTCAATCCCCAATGTGTATACTTTGTATTGTAGTCATCGCCTATGATGATCGATTTCTTATGGTTTTGAAAAACTGTCCATATCTTTCGAATTTAATGTATTTTGGACGACTCCATAAACTGGCCACAGTGATGTTGTAATTCTTATTTGTAACAGCCTGGGCTGAATATACTCTACTTTATATCATAGTAATGAATATTTTCTTCGATTTTTAACGCACTTCCTCCATTTACTATTTTTCTCGATGATTTCTGCAGTACAGTTTATAGTACAGTTTCTATAATAATGGATTCTTTGGTAAAATGTGTTTCTGTTATCAGACACATCTATTTAATTTACATCAAGGATTTCTCGAAGCTCACGTCGATGGTTGAGCAATCCATTTATATTCCAAGACATGATTTTGAGCGTGTTATTCATTTTGGTTTCTTTTAATTTTCGAGAAAGTGTTTTTAAAAGTTCCTTAGAGTTTTTTCATTTCTTTGATCTATTTTCAAAAACGAATTCTCCATTTGTGTAATTTTATCAAGTATGATATAAGTTGTCTAAAGCGCATATAGATGCGCTTTAGAGGTATAGACCTCTATAGATGAAAAACAATTTGCGCCTCTGCGATTTGGTATTTCTTGATTGGTTATGTACATATTGCGTAACTTTTTTTTGATTGTGGTTTTTCAGTTTAGCTTTATAACTGTTTCTGTTTTTGAGTTTCAGCAGTTCTTTTGCAATTACACAATAGTATGCAGTAGGGTGTTCTTTCCCACAGTTCAAGCATTTTGGTTTCTAACTTTCAGATTTTTGACAATTAACTGCAATATCCCTGTCAGCACATAAAACGCATCTCGGTTCTTTTGCACAAAATTTTTATATGTCCAAAATAACAGAAGTTGATACATTTTTAGACTATTTCAGTTGGTTAAGTTGCCGTATTGTAAATGCCATCCCAATAAAATAGTCTAGAAGAATATCGACCCAGTCCAATCTTTGCTCAAGTCATATCAACCCAACACAGACCTTTACCCAAGTGATCACACCTAACTCATCATGATGATCACAATGATAACGGGCTATTCCAGAGCTGTTCAAACTGTTTAAATATCTGTTTAATACCCATTCAGTAGCTGTTTAATACTGTTTCAGATGTTCTTTTTAGATCTGTTCTTTACCTCCACAATACCTAACATGAAGATGTATGTTCTTTATTATATATTAAATAGCTAATATGATCTGGTATATACAGTGCGTCATATAAGATATCCGACATGGGTATTAAAATCATAATTAAAATTTTCTCAAATGAAGTAGTACGAGGGTGGTCCCAGAAGTACCCGACCCAAAAAAGAAAACACAAAAATTTTGGAAAGAAATATATTTATTTTTCAACATAATCTCCTTTCAGCTCTATATACTTTTCCCAGCGATGTTTAATAATTTCGATACCCTTTTTATAATTAGAAATGGCTTCCTCCTCAAAATAGCCATTAACTGCCGACATCACTTCTTCATCGTTGGAAAAACTTTGACCACTGAGTCATTTTTTCAAGTTTGGGAAGAGAAAAGGGGGCTGAACCTGGCGAATAGGGTGCATGATGTAGCAATTCAAACTTTAATTTATTAATTTTGGCCATTGCAATAACGGATTTGTGAGCTGATGCATTGTCTTGATGAAACAACACTTTCTTCTTAGTCGAATGCGGCCATTTTTGCTTGATTTCTTCGCTCAAACGTTGCAATAAGTTCGCATAATATTTGTCGTTGATAGTTTTTCCTTTTTCAAGATAGTCAAAGAAAATTATTTCACGCGCAACCCAAAAAACCGATGCCTTGCCTGCAGATGGAATGGTCTTCTCATTCTTTGAAACCGGTTCTCCCTTTTGAGTCCATTGTTTTGATTATTCTTTTGTCTCGGGATTGAAGTGATGGACCCATTTTTCATTTATGGTTATGAAACGGCGCAAAAATTCTGTTGTCTTTGTTGCTGTGAAACTTACCTAAACACTCAATTGAAACATTTTCACGACACTGTTTTTGTTCGGGTCTGAGTAAACGCGGCACCCATCTTACACACAGCCTTCTCATGTTCAAATTTTCAGATAATATGCGATGTACTGCACTTTTTGAAATGCCTACTACGTCTGCTAGCTCATCCAGTACCGCTTTGTGGATTCTCTTCACCATTTCTGGAATCACCTCATTTGATCAACCACTGCGATGCTCGTCTTGGCAGCTCGTACGGCGTCGTTTAAACTCTGCTACCCAGTATTTCACTGTTGTAAACGAAGGAGTAGACTCACCCAAAGTAGAATCCAGTTCAGCTTTTATATCGGTTAGGCAGAGGCCTTTCAAATAAAAGTATCGTATCAAGTAACGATGACTAATTTTCTCCATTTTTACAAATACACTGAAAACTTTCATTATTGATGAGTGCCAAACAAATACTAAACAACACGGCGTTTTCTAACTTTGAAACGTATGCTTTATAGATTGTGTACTTTCTAATACAGTGATATATTTCAAACAACCACCGCCATCTCTAGGTCAGGCCGGGTACTTATAGCACCACCCTCGTAAACAAACATATGTCACCCATTCGTGTTAAGATTTCGTTTAATTCACATTGCATGGTCGTTTAATATTAATAATTATCTCCATCATTATGTATATCTAGAGATATAAGTCTAGAAAATCCATTCAAATTTCACGAATTTTGCAATTTGCCAGTTGCTGGTAATTTGAATAATGAAACTTTGAAATTAATGAATGAAGCTTGTTGGGGTATTTCGGAAGCATCTTTATTAATTATTAGTATGTTTTATTTTTTAAACACTTTTCATAAACAGCTTCAAACAGATTGCCTGCATCTGCGTGCCTGTATAAAAATATATACTTTTGCTATCGAAGATATCTTGTCTTCAAAATGATGTAATGCTAAAATGAAAGTGCATAACAAGACTGATATCGTAATAAATCATGTACGGTTAGGATGTGTCACGTTCCGTCCTGTACTTAGTAGGACAATATATAAACGCACGATCCTCGCCTTAAACGATCCCTTTATTTGGCCACAAGGGTGTTAAAATTAGCTCAAGAAATAAACTCGAAGAGTAGGGGGAGGCTCCTTGTCAATCAGATCCAATAGGTATTGTTACCCTAAGCCAACACTCAAGCAAAAAGTGGATCAATAAAGTTCGTTCAATATTTAGTTAATCAAAAAAAAAAGGAAGAGGTCCCTTTTACAGCCAAAAAAAGAAGAAAAGTATTTGTTCAAATATTTTACAATACACGGTATTAAAAAAAGAAACGTCTACGTTACAGTTCGGAGCTCTAATTCCTCGTTTCCACCTATGCGTATAGTTGGTTAACACTAGTAGTACAAAAAAATATTTTATGATATATGTGCCACTTAATCAACACTTCCCAATAACAAGAAAAAGCAAAAATACAAAACAATAAGTCACATAAGAAAATAATGTTCAGCTAATTACTGAATTAATAATTACATTAAATATTTCACTTTATGGCATATAATTGCTTGTGGTCTATGAAATGTAGAAGATTATGTGAAAGAAAAGAAACTGTGGTAAATGGCTGACAGATTACTAAATAATTGTCAGATAGCAAAAATAAACAACTATGACTAAACATTCAACGAGCCCATAATGAAACTTTAACAAATATATGAGAATAATATTTGCCTAATGAATCATTATCTATTTATTAAAGAGTCCTCTAATTAATTAAACCGAAGCTAACAAATTTATGAAGGTAATATTTAATGAGTAATTACATGTAAGTAAATTAGTTATCGACTAAATTAGAGTTACCAAATTTTATAAGTAATACTTAAATAGGGAACGATTTACTAACAAATTCTTTAATTGAATTACGACTGTAAATGTGCCAATTTTAATAATTAACACTGTATAACGAGGCAATAACTACATAAAGCGATTAATTCTACGAACTGTTTGAATAAATAATTGTATAAATACCTTCAATTTAACCAGCTCGCCATTAAATATAACTATTGTTTAAATGTCACAAATCAGGATCTATCTAAACGCTCTTAAATCCCGTAATTAGACTGAACGGTTGCATATAAACTAAGCAATTAATTCCAGTCTTATGACTCAAATATACATAACAATAGACTATTTAGTGGTAATATTTAGGAACGTCTTTGATCCCTGGCTTAATTTCGATTCATTAGTGTCTCAGATCGTAAAGCAAATTAACCCGGTCCATGCGATAACTATTAAGCAATCAAAGATAGGGGAGGAAAGAACTCTGAAGTCTTATATAATAATATTCTTATATAATAAATAATATAATACTTATTCCAAAAACATTACAATTCCACAATGTACAACGGTATCGGCAAAATATGAACGCAAAATAAATTGCGCATTTAGCGGATGTTTTTGGAAAATATGAAAACGATGTATAAACGATTAAATATTTTTATAGAAAGAGAGAATATGTCCCTACAAGTATAACCGAAAATACATCTACTACCAATGCTACTGAAATTTCTGCAAGTATATAGTAGTTCTGCAAACTACGTGCAACAGGAGAGTAAAAGGAACACGTGATAATGAAAAGTAAAAATTCTTATGAAGAATCGCAAGAGTAATCTACCATCTAGTAAAAATATTTGCGAATACTCCAAATTTGTTTCATTTCATTTACAACCCGAAACTCGTGTACGTTTTTTCTAAGGATTAGGTATGGATTATGAATATTGTTACAGGAGGCAAAGTTAGTGATTACTTACATCTCTCCATATAATCAAATTTATTGGAATAATGATGACTATATTATGATTATGGATAATAGACTAATTTATTTGTTAGGTTCGTCAATTTTAGAGAAATAGCTAAATATGATAATGATACATTCAATATTAGACTTGAAAAAATAATCAAATATGTTTTTAACATATGCAAAGAGATGCAACTTGTTCATTACCTGTTTAACATCTGTTCAAAAGATGTTAAACACCTGTTTAACAGCTATTTAGAATATCTGGTATGAGTTCATGTATGTGGTGTATTATCTATTTAATAACTAATATTATCTACAGAGGCAATGTATTATATAAGACATACGACGTTGGCATTAAAGTCATAATTAAAATTTATGTATGATATATAGCATTACATTATATGATAATTATTATTATCATGTTGAAATTTGTGTTTTTTGACAGCGAGAACACGTAAATAAATTCATCCACCATATTGAATATATGTACGTTATTTTAAAAGCTACTGTCTTAAATAGTCACCATATGTATTGTCATACTACATATATAAATATTTATGCACATATATTATTTTACTGCTGACGTCATGGGGTTACAAACTGTATATGTAATTATTTCTATTTATTTGTGACCACTTTTCAATTAGCTATGATATGAATTTATGTTATTTTAAAAACCACCACCTTGCATAGTCACCATATTTGTTATCATACTAATAAGTATACATATAACGCGAACATTATCAATCTCGCAACATATTTGATAAAAGAGTTTTTATGGAGCAAAACTATAGAGAGCAAAACATAAAGCGTAGTAGAAAAAGTACTTCAATCTAAAGGAAGAAAAATATATGTTCAATTTTAGGAATTAGATAAGCGTGATTTGATATAAATATATAAAACTATACTGTAATCACTATTGTATTCTAAATTTCTTATTATAAGAAATAAATCCACAAATTTGTTTTTAGCACACCTTCATCAATATATACATAGTCTCTAAACGTAATAAAGTATAACTTTCAGATTTTACATTTTCTATTTTAATTTAACGTACATATACAATACATAATAATAATATACATTTTATTTTACCTTTTAAAATTTTCACCGAAGCTTTTCTAATTTGTTTCAAATGTTCAACTATAATCTTTCCTTTTTCCTTTCAATTCTTATTGTAGAATATACATTAATTCAGAGAGATTAAAGTATTGTTTATTCAATAAACAGTTTATTCAGTAAACACTCGGTAAATCAACACCGACTTTTAAAAATTATTCATATTTTCCTCAATCCTTGATTTTAATGCCTCTGTTAATATTATGTGAGAAAATTGAACAGTGCTAGATACCGACCCTAAGATTGCCACTATCTATCCTTAGAGTAATATTATAGAATAAATACCAACCATTTGATCAATATTACTAAAGATCTATCTACTAATATGGCTCAGATTTAAGTCATTGACTACTTGCTAGTAGTTTGGGTAATATTATTGATTACCTGCCAACAATTGGATCTATATTACTAGGGATCTCTATGCTAGTAATTATATTGATAATTCTGAGATCTTATGTACTAGATTTATCCATTTAGTCATTAATTACATGCTCGTAATTATGTTAATAATTCTGAGATCTTACATACCAGAATAGTCTATTTATCCATGTCGGTAATTATATTAATATTTCTGGTATCTTACATATACCCGGATTGCTTCATCATTGAATTCATGCTCTACGATCGATTTTAATATACAGATGATATATTTCATCAAAATATTAATTTTGTTTAATTAATGGAATTTAGTTAACCAAATCATGTGATTATTGTCCTTGTATTACAAATTATTCGCGATGGTTTTGTAATTATTTGGCAATAATATTAGCATCCATTTTTTATTCATGCCTAGTCATATAAAAGCAAATGGCGGCCTATTATAGCTAGTTCTAACTCTAACTTTCTAAATGAATACAAGTTTCTACTCTTTAAAAGTCCTAACTTAGAAGTAATAATCTGGCTTATTATATTGGAAATAGTTGATTGCATTTCTATCAACTTCTTTGGATTTTTGATAATCCGATTTAGTCTTTTATAGGCCTTATAGTGTAGGCTAATTGAGTAGGTTGGTAAAATAAAAAAGAGCCACTCCACGTGGTGTTCGACGAATTCTAGTAGGCTTTATGTTGGTGCGATCTTAGATACAGTTAATTAATCCTCAAAAAAACACCAAGAAGTATGTAAATTATAACTTTGTATTTCATAGTGGCCTAATTTCTTTCTTTGTATCTTTTTTTGCTCTACTTTAACTTTAGGGTTCTAAGTTTACCCTACATACCTACCACCTGTTAGTAATTTATTAATTGTCATACGGACGGAATTGCTGCATATGTAAGGATCCCACGCCCATCTGATTAGGAAGACTAAGCTTGTTGAGCACGCTCAAGGAGTAACGTAGTAATTTGACCACATCCATTGGAATACTAAACCTAGGATAATACGTTCGTACTGTTTTACTTTACATATTAGTTTATTGTAAGTGGTAATCAATTCAAAAAACTGTGGTAACAACAGTTGAATTCATATACTATCATTCCATTCAGTTTTGGGACCATTTAAGACCATTCAGGCCAGGTATAGAGTTATATAAGTTCAGTTCAATAGAAGGTATTTATGTGCTCATAAATTCATATAAGAGAATTGTTTGCTGAAACCAGCCTTGCTATTAAACAAGTACCTTCATTTATCTGTTAGTTCGACTTCATTAATCCCACCACACTTCAGGACTTTACAGAGTTTTGGCCCACACTCATTTGTAAGTTCTAACTTAATTAAAGGCTTGTGGTACGGTTAGCATTAAATTGTCAATTTTTTGCTCGTTAACAAGTAAATAGTTTGCCATTAGCCAACTATTATAGTTTTTCATTTAACTAGCTTAAACGATTGTTTTCGAAAACTCCAGTCAAATTTTAACCTTTTATTATTTTATTGAATATTTAAGAAACTATTAGTTCAGTGGAAAGCTGAACTTTATTAATCTGTATAATTTTTTTATAATTATTTTATTTGTGTACTCTGTTGTAATTGGGACGTGTCTAATAAGGGGCACATACTCTATTGCATAATTTTGTGTGAACTAGCTGTACGTATAGAGGGAGAATATTTTCTCATATTTTATTTAGAGTTAATAACAATAATCTAAGCATTTCTTTTCATGTTCTGTTAATACTTATTCGTAACAAACCAATATACTTTATACACGTACATCGTAAATCAAAAGTTTTGAACATACAATATACTTGTATAAAACCCGACTTTTTTGCTTTTGACAGAAGGACCCCTTGTCTTTAGGGTTTTAGTTAACCGAATAACAAACGTATTTCTTTTGATCCATCGTTTTAGTATTGACAGATAGGCTTTTAGGATACAATATTGCGGCGCCCTATTACATCTTATTAATAGAGAAACGCCTCCCCTTCTCCCCACTCTATGCATTTATTTTGAGTTAAGTATTACCCTGAAAGTTAACTTCGACTTCGACTTTTTTTTAGTTAATAAAGTTAGAGCTAAGCCAATCGTTGCGTTGATTCGTTCTGATTTTGTTAAATTGTTGTTGTTAATCGCTGTCTTCGCTACCGATTTCCATTCTCGACCATTTATACTTGGAGTGTTGTGTTGTGTATTCTATCACCGGTTTGAGTGTCGGGTTCGTGTGTTTCTTCATCTGTTTGTAGAAGTTTTTGGCTTGGTTTTTGATGTGTGTGATGAGTGGTTCAATCCTAGCTTCTCTGTGTATTTGTGTGTTGTGTACATAGTACGGCGCCTTGAGTGCTAACCGTAGTATTTTGTTTTTGAAGGTGTTTAGTCTTGTTTTGTGTGTTTTTTTGATATGTAGCCATATCGGCGATGCGTACGTTACTATTGGACGTATTATCTGTTTGTATATGAGTACTTTTGTCTTGAGTGTTAGAGTCGACTCTTTGTCAGTTAGCATCATCAGGGCACCGCGTGCTCGTGTGTCCTTTTTAAACGTGTTATTTATGTGTCGTCTGTAGGATAGTGTTTTATCTAGTGTGACGCCTAGATATTTTATCTCAGTTTTCCACTCCATGTGGGTGTTGTTGATTTTAATCCGTTCCGGCGGTAGTTTTATGTTCTTTTTGAACATTATCGTCTGTGTTTTTGTCGTGTTTAACACGACGCGCCATGTGTTACACCAATCGATTAGGTTGTTTATGTTTTCCTGGAGTTTGTTGGTGGCTATTTGTTCGTTGAATGATTGCGTAAGTGGTTATTATATCATGTTGGGGTTTTGGTATGCCCGCTGTGTATATCGCGTGAAGATGTGGTGATAGTATCAATCCTTGTGGTACTCCTGCCAGTAGTACATGTCCTGACGAATTTGTACCCTGAATGTGTATTTGAATTTTCCGTCTGTATAGGTATGTGTGTATGATACGTATTAGGTGTTGCGGGTAGTTGTGTGTGTAGTTTGTACATTAAACCTTGGTGCCACACTCGATCAAATGCTTTGGAGACGTCAAGGAAGGCGGCCGCGGTTTTTTTGTTTTTGTTCTCTGTCACTCTAGCCAGTTGTGTCGTGGTTGAATTTTTTGTCTGAAACCGTGTTATTCGTCGGGAATTATGCTTACTGTGTCCGAGTGATTTGTTATTTTTGTTAGTAATAGTCGGTCTATGATTTTACTTATTGTGGGTACCAGGCTGATCTGTCTGTAATTGGCGGGATCTTTTTGGTTTTTTTGTGGTTTTGGAAACATGATGATTTTCGCGTGTTGTTCCATTGTTGCGGGTATGTTTGGAGTTTTAGTATTGCGTTGGCTATCGCTAATATGTACATTAGTGTTTTGTGTGGTATTGTTTTTAACATTTTGTTGTTTATGTTGTTATAGCCGGGTGCTTTGTGTGTTAGATTACGTGTTTTACTTCGTCTGGGGTGAAGTAATCTGTGTGTTTTGTTGTTGGTTTCTTCATTTCTCTGTTTGTGTGTGTATGTCCAGTATATGTTTTATGTCGGTGTTACTCCAGTTCGGGGTGTATTGTGTTTCGATTTGTGTCGCTAATGTTTCCGCTTTGTGTTCGTTTGTTAGCGCGTGTCCGTTCTCTGTTTCGAGAGATGGTATGTTTGTTTTCTGTTTTTTAGCGATTTGCGTAATCGCCATAGGTCGTTGTGTTGTTTGTCTGTGTCGATTTTGTTTAGCTTGTTTTGCCATTGTGATTTTTTGAACTCGCAGGTAGCGTCTTTTACCTGTTGTTGTAGGATGTTTAGTGTGTTGTGATATTTTCTGCGCGCTTTGTTTTTATTTTTTATTAGTTGTTTTATGTTGTGTGGTAATTTGTCTGTTTGGTATTTGTGTGTTAGTTGAAACGTACTTGCTTCCGCGGCTGTTTGTATTCTGTTCTGTATTAGTGTGACTGCGTTTTCTAGTTCGTGTTTGTTGTTTATCTGTGTTATTAACGGTGTGTTCTGTACTAAGTGTGTTTTAAAGAGTTGCCAGTTCGTGCATGTTGTGTTATATGTGTCTTCTTCTTTTCCTATTTCCCAATGCAGCACGATTGGATTGTGATCCGAGCTTAGTGCCTCTTCAGTTTCAATTGTCGGATTGTCCTGCATGTTGTTTGTTACCGCGAGATCCAGCTTGTCAGATCTATGTCCCGCTTTAAAATATGTGGCCTTGTCGGGTGCGATAATGTTGATCCCTTGCTTCTCTTGCTAGTATTTCATCTATGATCACAGACGATGTGGTGGCTTCAATTGAAGCGAAAATGCTTCAGAATAGACGCTTCATCAAAAGCACTCTTTCAAACGACATATTTCACATGTTTGTTGGTAGAGTCAAAATTGCATTTTTGAAGGCATTGACTGCTCCTTTTGACGACTGTAACCTTTGACGACGCAGTTCGTTCTTGATTTTCAGAAAGATAAAGAAATCGTTAAGACTTAGACTGTATGGAAGGTGGTCCAACAATTCGACGTTTTGTTGCGTTAAAAATTGTCTTGCGTGTACGAACTTGCATTGTCTTGGTGTAGGATGATTCGTCTTTCGGTGTTTTTCGAATCTCAGTAATGACTCGCGGCAAAGAAATGATTGTATACTAATCGGCAGTAATAATTCTTTGATTCTGTAGAGGAATTGTTGCTACATGACCTGCTTTCGAGACAAATGCCGCGGCCATCTTTTTGGAGACATTTTGAGAACGGATGACATTTCTCGCCTTTTCTTCATCTTGGAACACACGACTGGCGTTTATTTTCTGGCTCGCATAAGTAAATCCAAAATTCATCACTGGCAATATTGTACACGTTGTTACGGCGCGTCACCCCTTTGAAATCGGAGTGACTTTTCCCTTTAGCCCGGATTACGGTTTTTTCTTTATCAGCCCTGGGTTGCTGCTAGGGGACCTAGCTCAGTTTCTCACGTCAGACGGGTCGCGGTCACAAATTCTTAGCGTCATGGTCGCAAATTTTTAGGGTTTTCGGGGCGCCACAACATTTATCCCTAGCAACACCTTGATCAATGTTGAGATCCGAGTGGCTGTCAATAAGAGCGGTGAGTTACTAATCTGAATTTTCCAATTGTTAATTCCGTTACGAGGGAAAGAAGGAGGAAGAGGAAAGAAAAGACAACAAAACTTGAGTATTGAAATGAAATAAAGGTTTATTTGACAATTAAATAAAGTTAAATCAACCTATTAATGTGATGGAACAAGAAATTTGACCAACGATGTATATTACAATTAAGTACAAAACAATTCCTAAATAAGTGAGTGAACATAAATTAATTTTGAAAAGGAAAAAGAAAGAAAATACGGAACAGCTGAACAGCTACAAAATATATACAAATTAAATATAAATTACACATACATCAGTCTTAAGTTACATTAATCGAAAAGCTTTGTATTTACCAATAAAACAGAAATTTACTAAGAACTGAATAACGCTGACAGTATCTTCAATACCGAAATTGTTAGGTAGGAGTAATTAAATTACGATGGCGAAACTAAGCAATGTAAATTGCAATTAATTCGCTAATAATCCGCGGTTTGGTAATTACGTAGGATTTTTAACATAAATCAACAATCTCGAAATTGATGAACGAAAATAATTAAATTTGAAAGACTAACTTTTACAAAAGGAATTACATGGAGTTTTCTAATATTCAGCTGTTAGACAGTTACGGGTAATTTTTATCAAATATTTACAAAGTAAAACCTTTACAGATGTCTACAAGATAATCGTTTCTTACATTTAAACCCAAAAAAAGGAAAGGAAAAAGTGCACATAAAACGTGCCACTCGTGAACGTTACAACATATTTAACGGAATTTATTATATTAAATTTTACAACAAAAAAAAGACGAGAAAGCAACTCTAATATTTTACAGAGCCGCAAAGCGGTGATTAAATTTATTATAGCGAAATTAACAAAGAGAAGAAAATAACTCTAATTTTCGGTTGGCTTGAAAAGGTTTACATTAATCATAACATTATTAGAATACGCAAATATAATCAGAAGAGTTCAGGGACGGCTGGTTTGTCCGCTCAAGCTCGGTGAAGTTCTTTGTCGTGAGGGTCGACGTTTTCATCGGTAAGAACACGAAGAGACGACAATTACAAGAAGAGCCTACCTTGTTACGATGAATACGGAAACGTTGACCGCCTTTAGATTCGCTTACGGGATTTCTGCCCTTATCGCAGACTCTCCACGCCTATGATCTTCTAGACGGATCCACCAAACGGTGTGTGAGGCAAGTACGTCGAATGTATGAGCAAACTCCACAAGTCTTGCCTACAAATATTCTTTAATTTTCGAATCAAATCCAACTAGCAATTGCAAGGTAACTAATCAACCTCTAAATACTTCGAATAATTAATTCTGGAACACTTTCACATAATGAACGTAGGAGCGACAGCAAGCGTGTACTCTTCGCTTGACACCTGTTGCTCTTCTTCTCTCTATCCGATAAAAATGTCTCTCCCCTCCCAGATTTTGGAGTAAGGATAACCTATTCCAAGGATTTGCAAACAATTGATGCCAGCGGTGATTTAAAGATGACTCTAGTGGACGTTTTAAAACAAATATTATTCAATTGGAGGAAAGTACATGCCGGTCGATTCGTGCATGTAACAGCTATCATTATATTTATTAGAATAAAATTTTATTCAATAATAGTTAACTTTGATAATAGATTTCTTAATTGTTCCAAGATACTTTTGTTAGGGCAATTTATGTTAAACAAACTTAACTCGAATCTATCAGCTCTGAGTACACTGTTTGCAAATTAAATTCATAATAAGTAGAATTTTTTAAAAAACATAAATTTCCATTAATATAACGAAATGCACTTGTAACATTTGTTAATATACCAGGAAATAGTTCAGTAATTATTCCATAATTGATATGTTTAAATGTGCATTCACTTAATTCTAAGTAATAATAGTTATCACGGAAAATATATGTTTTATCAGAATATGTACTAAAAATAGTATTTATTTTATTTACTCTCTTAATTTCTAAGATATGATGGATCATTATCTACCATCCTTTCCATTTTTAATTATTAAATTAGGAAAATCAACTAAATATAATAATTTATTTGAGACTATTAGAATATCTCCATGTCCTCTTCGATATACATATATGAGTTATTGATGAAGATGGTAAATAATCTGAAATTTTCTTTGGAGGTCTATATTTATTTTCATCAATACTTAAAATTCAAACTCATTCTTTATAAAAAAATATATATACATGATGATTTGATGTAATTAGAAAATTTTCTGGAATAATTTTACATAGGTCTGGTAGAACAGATATTTTTGGAACTGGAGTTATTGGTATTGTAGATTTAACACTTGATGTTACAGTAAAATGTTTTAATATACCATACAACGTTTTTTTTTAATTAAAATACCAATAATAGAATACGAAATTGCAGGAATACAATTAATTAAAGAATTGGAGCAATTATCTCTAAAAGAACAATATACTTGTTATTTTAACAAATGGAAATGTATTTAGTATAAAAATATGAGTGGTAAAACTTTGTTTTTTAATATTACAAATATTTACAGAAATATCCACAACCCCTTCTGGTATTGTTGTACTTCAAACTACCAGATGAAATAATCAAGAGAAAGATGATATATGTTTTGATCATATAAATATTAAAAATATATGGTTTGAAGTGAATGGGCAAAAATATCCAAATGAATGAATTAATTTCGTTATGGATAATGAAAAATGCTGTACTGCTAATGATATGTACTGAGATAATAATAAAGTATTTAATATTATATTATATTATAATTCAAGAACGAAAGACCTATGGTAAGTAATACAACTAAATCAAAAAATAATATAGTTTTACATGTTGATTTTAATCTACCTAGTGGAGATAAGGAGGGAACAATTTGTTATGTTCGTATGGTATCTACTTCAGAATTTGTTTGACAATTGTTAATAATACTATCACAGAAAAAATTTAAATATTTTTTTTCATATAAATGATTATTGCACAAATTAAACACATTTTAGATTTATTTAAAATTGATAAAATATTAGAACTCCTTTATGAGGAAAACTTAGATAAATATGATTTAAGGAATAGTTGTATTTTATCTCTAACTGGATAAAATATATAGATGAAGAATATGAGTTAATATTAGACGTTTTAATAATTTTAGAACAAAAGAACAGAAATGAAAAACTTTTGAAATTTTTTAAAAATTTAAAGTAAAGAAATTCTATTAATTTTTGATTGATTAGTAGATTTTAAATTAATTCTTGTTACGGTTTAATTTTCATTTAGAACATATTTCGGCGTATTGTACATTTATTTATTTATTAAAATAACCCCGCCGTATTATATAGAAAGGACGCCTATGGACATCCATGAAGGCTATGTGGAAACACATATTTGGGATATCGTATTCGTTTTAAAGTTTTAAAATCGTTTTAAATAAATATATTTCAGCGTACGTTTACGTCGACCTTGATTTCGTTATATCTAAGTATCGCTTTTTGTGGTGACCAGGTGTTCATATCACGAGTGCAAAACATCTCCCCCGTTCGTCTTACTCACCCTGGTCCGATATAATATTGTATATCTATAACGATAGTATTTGAAAATTAACTTCGTAGAAGGGTGGACGTCGAAATTGACTTCGTTCTTCTTTTTTGATCAAATGTGAGTCTCAGCTAATTCACCTTTAATGTGTAAATCATCTTAAGAGCCCGTTACCATCCACAGGTATGTGTCAGCCAATTAATTAAAACTATATGTACAGACCTTTATTCGTAATTGTTGTTTTAGGGCTTCTTGTATGCCGGGTTTTCTAGTGACGACTTGCTCATCAAAGCACCGGCGATAGGCACGTCCATTCCTTCGAATTTGGTAAATCCGGATCCCAGTAGTGGATTCCGAACTCCTCCGGGAACTCGCACCTCAGCTTGGGAGCGATAAGTAGCCCCTTAAATATCTTTTTTTTGGTTTTACCACGAATGTGATTTATTAAAATTGAGAGAATTAAATATCCCTGGAAAATGTTGATTAACACTCTGGTGTAATGTGATGTTTTTTTTTTTTAATTAAGGGAATTTGATTTTAGTGGGATATGTTAATTTTATGATCTAAATTTAAGTAAATTTATGTAAATAAGTCAACTTGTTTTTGGAGGTATACATATAAGCGCCGTCTGTAACCTCTATATATATATATATACCGGGAAGCCCCCAAAAGTTGTAGTATATTACTCAATATTCTTGAATACCTGATAACCTCTGAGATATTCTTTTTTTTTGTTGTTGACTGTTGAGGAGCATCGCTCAAAAATAAATTTGTAGTTAATAATTGCACACACTGGGTTTGAATCAACGTACCCGACATTACGGTGGGAAAACAGGGCATCTCAAGGACCAATAGAGCTACGGCCTTGAGAAAATAGAAATAACACCAGCCATAATTTTGCTCTTGGCGCCCTTTCCTTTTTTTTTACATTTTAGCTCTAACCTGAGCTTGCGAACCCCGACCTCCGCAACAGTAGCCGGCATTTTTCTGTTGTTGCCCAGATTTACCCAAGCTCCTCCGAGTGGTCGTTCGCGACCCGCAACAATTTGCTTGTGTGCAATATGCACGTAGCATTCTAATGGATAGAATATTAGATAACACTCTAGTTATGACTTATTCAGAAAATCGGAAACATTAAAAGAATTAAATATGAAAAAAACAATTAAAAAAATTATATGTATGTTCTTATACTAAATAAAACTGTTAATGGTTGTAATTTATTCATTTTTATTGTAATAAATGACTGAAAAATTAAATTGAACACTTATGGTAACTCTACTGAATATAAACAAATTAGAGAGTTAGAAATTAGTAAAGTATATTAAGTGTCTAAGTTTGAAATTATTAATGCAAAATACGGAAATAAATTAGTTGTGTTCCCAAATAAAAAATTTATTTTACCCGACAGATTTTCTAATCTAAAAATTGAATAAATAAAAATATCGTATTATATTATATAAACGAGTTACTAAAAAATTTAAAAAAAGGAAAATAATTACTTATGGAATAGATGACTTACGGGTTGCGTTAGTAATTATGAATAAACATTCAAACGAAAATGATGGATATAAATAAATGTTATTGAAACGTTATCTGCTTCTGGGTTTCCGGGCTGGAACCGCGTCATTAGTATATCTGCCGACGTTTCGTACCCATTTGTATGGGACATCTTCAGGGCTGAACTACTGCACTGAAACTACTCAGTTTCAGTGCAGTAGTTCACAGTGTGCGTTTTGGCTTTCAGCGGTACGGATCGTGTGCGGAATCTGTTCCGTACAGGTATTTTGCTGTAGTTTTCCAGGTGCTACACTGCTTAATTATCTGCTAATGATTACAACTTAGTTATATATATATTATATCAACCTTCAGTGATTAAGTTAATTAACCACAGACTCCATCAAAATTAGCATGTAAACAAATGTGAATTTAATTTCATCTATAAGGGATTCAAGAATTTATCAAAATAATAAATCCATACATGAAATTGAATTTGTAGAAGTTATGATATTATTTTCTTGAAAATTGCTTCATTATTATATTTATTTATATTTATCTATCTACTTCTCATTTTTATATAATTTTGAATAATTTTAAATATAAGATTTTTTTTATCTTGCATGAAAATAAAAAGTGACATGGTTTTTAGAGCTTGCATCATAACCAGAATATTGACTACTACTAGCATGCTTATCACAATATAATTTAAAATCAATTAAGTTGTCATTCTCAATAAAAAATAAAAATGTTTGTTAATTGTATCATCACCTCAAAACACTTCTTATAATGTGAATTATTTCATTGTCTGTTCGCTGTTTCAAATACTGTTAAGAACAAAACAAATCCAAATTATTTAATTTCTAACGGGAGAAGAAAATACAATTATTAAAATGTGAATCTAGGATTTAAAGTCATACCATGCTAAAGTGACATCAATCTTTTCTTTTTAATTATCAAAGTATCAATGAAGGAAGTTACCTAGTTGAAAGCTTAAAATTTTGAGTTTTTAATTCTTCTTCAATTCTTAATTACTAAGTGCTACCTCATCCAATACTTGCCAGTTTGCGAACTTACATTAATAAAGGGATCGCTGTTACCTCTTACAAAAGTCTTTCCAGTATTACAAAGGATAGAGCTTTCCTTGTTCCTTAAATCCAGTGCCTTAAAAGTTTTTCGCAAATTTTATAAACAACATGCGATATCCAGGATTTATCTTGATCTCTAAGTTTTATTTTAAAATATACAAAATACACATTTTTAACAGTCAGTTCTTTTCAATTTTTTCATTATAATGTTACCTCAAATGTAACAAAAATCATCAGGATTATTGTTGCAACTTCGGAACATTTTTGCAACAAATTACTCCAACAAACAAGAATCAATCTTATCATTTATGTGCTACGTGTTAAACTAAATATATACTATTCTGAGTTATAATTTATATATAGATATGCCTCCCAACTCAATAATTCCATCGGTATTTCCCTCGCCTTGTTTATAGATTTTCTCATCGACAGTTCACCTAATAATAGTCTTAGCGGTATTTCTGAAATGTCTTTTGCATTTCCTAAAAGCGATTTTAATGAGTTAGTCGATCGATAATTAACTTGAAAACCGCCCTCTTTAAAAACTCTATTTAAATTTTTCGTCAAACAGTGAAAGGTAAACAAACAAACTGCTTTTCCCGATTGTTTTGAGGTAGCAGACATGTGGTATGTTTTCGTACAGATATTTTTCGCCGTGGTTTACCAGGTGCGACACTTTGCAATTATCTGCTGATGATGACAACTTAGTTGTCGAAATGCGTATACAGAATTACAAAAGTTAATGTGGAAAGAGGTTATATGTCAACCTTAGTGATTAAGTTAATCAACCACAGGCCCCATCAACCGCATACTGTTTTCCCCCTTACAGTTGCCTGCCCTGTGCTTAGATCTAAACATTTAAAACAGTTAGTTATTGATTTTTCCTATCAGTGAAATTTTGGGCTGCTGAATTTAAACGTAGCGTAAGAGCTTGGGAGACGATGAACGTTTGGCACGCCCAAAAACTGAAACTACTGACGATAATATCGTTAAGTTCACCAATTGGTGCTAGATGACCGTCGAATTAAAGTGAGAGAGATAGCCAAGGCTATGAACACGTATCCTTTTCAAAATCAAAATTAAACTTTTCTGTAATATAATATCCGTCTCTATATACATAGATGTAACGGTTTACTAAGGATTCTAAATACCGTATATAGTAAATTAATGTATATTACGTGTGATTTTGGTATTGCGACACATTTTCTGTACATTTGAAGGCTGTTGCATATTGCATGATTATTTTTATGTAAATGCTTACTTTACATACATAGCATACGTACATATGTACGAGATGTGGTTATTAAATAACGAGACTGACGCTGGTACAAAATAAATACTCATGCGCCAAACGCCGACAACTGACAGCTATTTATCGTGAAGCCTTCTCTTTCGAATGCAGTACCTCTCGCCTCTGTAAACAAATCAGTATAGTCGTAGCCTTCGTTCGCATTAGAGTTGTTTTTTTGTTTCGCCGGAAAAATGTTAAGTGTAATAGAACAACGAATTGTTATGAAATTTCATATAAAACTTGGAAAAACCGCTACCGAAACTTGCACTGGAAGGGCCCATCTTCACTGAGAGCCAAAAAGCTCGAATGAGCAAATCCAAATTCAAAGCAATGATGATTGTTTTTTTCGATATTCATGGGATTGTGTACCTTCACTGGATTCCTGAAGGTCAAACTATTAATCAACATTACTACCTTCACGTTCTTGCTCAACTATGTGAAAGAATAAGGAAAAAACGACCCGAATTGTGGAAGGACAAGCCATGGGTTCTCCACCAAGACAATGCACCGGCTCATTCCTCATTGTCAGTCAAGAGGTTTCTAGCCAAGTACAGCATCCCGGTGTTAGTCCATCCAGCTTATTCGATTGAATCCGTTAAAGCTGTGAAAGCGAAAGCGGCACGCGTCCTGAAGGAGCTGACAGAAGAAGACTTTCAGCACTGTTTCGAACAATGGAAGATTCGCATGGAGCGTTGAAGGAATAGAGGAGGGTGTATATTGAAGGTGATAATAAGTAAATATGTATGAAATCAAAATAAAATGTTTTACAGCGTCAGTCTCGTTATTTAATAGCTACACCTCGTATGAATTCGTCGTGATAAACGTATTCCAGCAATTTTAATTTTTGAAGAAATATAAGAGGCGATGGTGAGGGACAGTCCCTCGAAAAATATAGCGGTTGTATGAAAACTATTGACATTATCATATAGTCCGTTGCTAACACATAAAGAGTTGTTTAAAATATTTTTCAATATTATGATATAGTAATAATAGTAATAATAACGAAAATTATTGAAGGTGGCATTGCGTTTAGGCGACAATTTTTTGGAATTTTCGTGTTACCTACGCTCCCTTGTTAGCTGAAAGAAAGTATAATCCAATATTATAATACAAAAAAGAGAGAAGAGAATTTCAATTTTAAAATTTCCTAAATTTATAAGTATATTAATTCGAATAATTGGATAACTAAGTTTCAGAACAATAACTTAAGGTTTTGATAGGCAATGGTAGTTGTTTATGAAATCTCCCTAAAAGTTAAATAATACACTAAATACCCATTTTTTCCATTTCAATTAAATATTCTAAACCACCTGTTTTTATTTGGTCTGCCGACTAATATTGTTTTTTACGTGAATAAACTAAATATTAATCAATTTATGCGCTGTAACGCAAGGGCGATAATAAAGTTAAGCATTATGACAGCACGTTGCGCTACTGCAGTCACATATTCGCCGTAGGACAAGTGTTGCCAGTTCTCTCAATTTTGCTTTAGCGGCATACGTGGTATTGTCTATTAGGACGCTATTGTTCTTTTCATTTTATTTTGTAATATTTATTATCCAACATTTCCGTATCACTCTCGAAACAGGATATACAGAGAAGGAATTGCTGAAAAATTATATTTTTTGCTTATTACATCGTTATCAATTATGGTAGCGAATTAAAGAATTTATGGCCTTAAATGAGGAACTGAACACCAATCGTCCACTTGCCATAATTGATTCTCACAGTCCTAGGTAACTTAATGATAGAGTATCTGCACGGCTAGCAGACCAATGAAGTTGAACTTCTCGTCTACAATAATTAATAATGATATAATGAGTAGCAAATATGATTTTTCGTATCATGTTTTTTATATAATGACACAATATATATACGAAAAAGTACAGTATACATAGTCATTACTAAATTAAGCATGCGACACAATATTGAAAATATAGAAAAGCAAGGATCACTAAAATTGGAAACCTTTAAACGGGATCTTCATTGGCAGAGACGAGCTCAACTAAAAAACTTTAACGGCTAATTATCAAATCGAGGAGAAAAGTCGTCAAGTCCGGTAGAAGGAAAGCACTAAGCTCACACCAAAAAAAATCCAATAACAAAGCGAATATATCCACATGGCAAAAAACTTGAAAGAGACGAAACAGAACTTTAAGATGTCTCTTAATAAATCGAAAAGTCAAATCCGCGCTATCTAGGTCCACAATATCAGATCAAAGTAAATCAAACTAAAAGAACGAAAGGTATAATAACTCAAATAAAACCTAACCGAGACAATATCATGTAGTGATATTTCACAAAAAAAGGAAGAAGTATACGCTGACAAGAAACAAAATTAAGACAAGAGTCTGTTGACGCTTAAAGGAGTTTTACCTCACACCGATTATGCGGTACACCTATTCTTTCGGCCGGCCCTACAAGTTAACAAATAAACAGACATTAAAAGGTAACAAATGAAGGAAGGTGATCGAAACAAATCAATATCCGAAATCACAAAAGGGATCGTCAGCAGAATCGGAGCCAAAGGCACTATTTTACATCCGGCAAATAAGCTTTTCTCTAATGTGCCAAACCAAGGTACGACCAGTATCATCGGTCACCTGGTACTTCCTGAGCGACACATTCCGTATTACAGTGAATGGTCCGACAAACTTAGGCGCAATTTCTCTGCAAATTGTTTAGTGACATCAGTCAGAACCAAAACACGTTGATGTAAACGCAGAGATTCAACGCTTCAACCTAGATTATACATATGTAAACACTGCAAGTACCAACTTTTAAAATTCTGGCTTAAATGTCTCGATAAAGCTTAGCGAAAGCGCGCTTTCTCCTATCAGCGAAAGTTCGACATCATATTCTTCTCTTCCAAATGTGGCAAAGTTCGGTGTGACGCCAGTTACCTCGTGTTTCGTTGAACAAATAGCAAAGCCAATCTTGTGTAGAAACTTATCTCAGGTACGGTGATTATCTTTGACATGGAAGATAAGCATGATTTCAATCACTGGGTTTACTCTCTCAGCGAAATTATCTTATGGATGATAATTGGCCATAAACGCTAATATCACATTATATTTTTCAGCTAAATCCTGCATAAGCTTACAGCGTAATTGTACTCCCTTTTCCAAAATTAAAGAAGTTCAAGCACCAAAGAATTAAAATACATCGTTTTGTAGAATCTGTGATGCTCTTTGCAGTGGCGGTACGAAGTGGTAATAATTGTAATGGTTCAATCAAATCGCCACTCGCAATATACCAATGTACTGATGCAGTTACTACTTTACTTAACATATGTATGTCCAGCGAGTGCTCGTTGTTCAGACTTAGTACTAATATACACCACATATCCATGAATGAAATAGTAACTTAAGCCAATAGTACTACTGTGATATGTGTGTGGCAGTTTTCGTCGTTATGTTGTTAATAAAACTGACTAATAATTTCTGTGTTTCTTTTTTTGGAATAATTAACTTCCATTCATCCGTATGATGAATTAAATCAAGATATTGGGCCGCAATGTGCTTCAAGAGTCTACGGTGTTCAGTATGCCATAAAGGAAATCGCTGCGTTTGCCTTTGTACGTTTTTAAGTATAACCTGGTATTCATACCAC
>JAVIWB010004664.1:0-61459 GCA_031893035.1 Dermolepida albohirtum | reverse complement strand
TTTTCTTTAAACAAAGATTAATAAAATATATTTTTTCGTGAATTAAATTCTCGGCATTTCTAATATTTTAAATGTTCTTCCAAATGGAGAAATAATTTCGTTCTAACATAAATAACTGCAGATACTTTCTAAATAACTTCCTGGTAAAATTAATTTCCCAACTTTATCATCAGTTCTAAGCCAGTACCTCTATTTACTTTATTATATGTAATTGAATCATGAAACGATACAAAGTACTATGATCAGCAATTTACAAACAAAATCTTAGTGCCCAATTTTATCAACCCTTTTTCCTATGATGTCACAAGTCGATGAACAAGCTTGCGTTTTACTGTGTGCTATGTATTAGAAATCTCTTTTCAAATTTCTTTAATTCAAATTGAGCGTTATAAGCTTACATATCAACCGCAATTTTACGTCACTGTAAAAAGTCATCTTTGAATGAAATTTTGGCTTTCAATATTTTGCCAATGTTATTAAACAATTCGGATTTACTTGTAATAAATTTCTTTAAATTACAGTACCTTATACTTATGTACCATTGTGTGTTTATGTTCACTAAAGTATAGACGTAAATAATATATGTATATGCCATTTGGTCTTCCTTCGCAAGTTAACTCAAAAGCGGTAGGGACTTAAAACAATATATGTATTCACTTTGCAACATCAAAGGTAGCCGACTTATACTGCATTCACAAACTGCATGATAAATGAAACTAGCGAAAACTTGGTTAATTACAAACATTCAAGTTTTGTCAAATTCCGTTGCTATAGAGCTTCTCTCTTGAATATAGAAGCTTTATAATTATTATTAAGGCGACGTCCAGGTACAAATTTTAACTGCTTTATTCATCAAAGGCAAAATATACATTTTTATGCTAATATCAAATCTGCTAATAGTGACAGTGTGTAATAAATTTTCAATTTGTATTCCTGTTACGACCTCTGGAAAATATGAAATGTTAAAATCAAATAGAAATTAAAATATTTTATTATTTATATTTATTATTATTAATCACCTAACAAGAGGTCAGCACTAACTAATTCCAAAGCACTGTCTTCTTAACTCTGTAAATTAACTTTAACTAGCTTTCTTTCAGCGCGCCACTCACAAGCGTTTATATAGGTTCGGTCAAAGTTGATGCAATACATGTGCAATATTCTGCAATCTTTTTACAAGAGATAATCACATTTTTGTTCAACTTTGTCTAATCTTTTATGTTTCAAATAGTTGTTTGTATTGGAAAATACCGCCTTTTCGGACTCCTGTGAGAAACGTTACGAGTTAAAAAGAAATGGAGAGGAAGTTTGTAATGGCCATCCTCAAAAGCGACCCAATCCGCCCAATGTATGACAAGTTTTCCCTGCAGACCAATGTAATTGTTTAGTATTTTTAAATAGGTTATTAAAACTTAATTTTATTGTTAATTTTATTGAAAAAATATTAGAGAAAGTTGAATTTTACATATCGATGTGGTATGTTATATATTATACAATTACTACTCGCATTTGATCTTAATAGGTTAAGAGATGTGTGGCACTCCTTAAACTAATCTAACCAAATATGACGTTTATCACATTCCATACATTAAAAAGGGAATCCAGAATTTCTCTTATTGATACTCACATCTTATGTGTAGGGTATCCTTTTCGGGATTTAGAACTACATTTCTTCTATTATTTTATTTCATTTATTTTAATTAATTTACTAATCCTATGTTTACCAAAATAACATCAAATCATAATACTTCCACTTCAATGCATTATTTCCTTAGCAGTATCCTCGCTCAAACGTTTATCTTCTATATGGTTACGCGCAAACGTATTACATTTGCTACCGAACAGCTTGAATTTAGATTCATTAACATTGTTGCTATATTAATTCTTTTCTGCCTGCGTACGTACGCAAACAATATTAAAATAGCAATGGAAGTGAGTTGGTCTATATATACACAGTACCGGTCATATTTATTTGCCCACCCTTAGTTTTAGACAAAATTATTAAACTATCAAATGTGTATTGAAAATTTATTTATTGTACCAATACAATAGTGTAAAATAAATACAAAATAGTTACATTTTTCTTATATAAAAACTTTATCATTAATTATTATTAAATTTTGCTCTCATCAATGTGCCCACCTTTATTTTTGATAATTGCGGCACATAACCTCGGCATCCTTTCAATTAATTTTTGCAGTGTATCTTCTGTAATTTGTGCCCAGGCTTCTTGAAGTTGTTCCCACGTACAGTGGTGGATGATAGAGCACGTTCTCGAACTCTCCGGTCCAATTCTTCCCAAAGAAGCTCTATTGGGTTCAGATCAGGGCTTTGAGCTGACCATACCATTGTAGAGATTTCCCTTGATCTTGTAGTTGTCGCAAGTAATCGCCACACAATCTAGAAATGTGTTTCGAATCGTTGTGCTGGTGAAATACAAAGTTTTCGCCAAGAATCCTTAGTCCTGAAGGAACAGCGTTATTTTCTAAAATTTCCTTGTAGCCTTCTTTTCTTAGAGTTCCCTCAATTTTGACGAGATCGCCTACAGATCTTCCACCAAAACACCCCCAAATCATTACTGAACCTCCTCCATGTTTTACGGTAGGCGCAATACATTCTGGCAGTACTCTTTCTCCTGCGGATCTTCTTACGAATATTCACCTTTTACTACCGAAAAGGTTCAAACTTCGATTCGTCTGTCCACAACACATTATTCCACTGATCAATCGTCCAATTCTTATGTTCTTTAGCCCAATTTAGTCGTTTTATCTTGTTTTGCTTTCGTAGTAGTGGTTTTCGCAGAGCAATTCTTCTGTATAAACCCGCTTGCCTTAACCTTCTCTATACCGTGGACACACTAATTGGTTTAGCATGCGCTCTATTTATTTCAGCAGCAATTTCTGGTGCTGTTTTTCGTCTATCGCATCTACTTATCCGTATTAGATGTCGTCGCTTTACGTCGTCCAGATCTTCTTTTGTTGGAAAATGTACCACTTTCTTCAAATTTTTTAACGCTATAATCAACGGTTCTGCGATTTAATCGTAATTCTTTTGCAATTTCGCGATTATTTTTACCCGTACGATGATAAGCAATTATCATAGCAGCACTTCAACAGATAATTCCTTCGTCTTCGGCATTGCATTAAAATATTCACATTAACTCTCTATTTAACTGTTTTCGCAACAAAAGATGAGCGATGACTGACATAAAATTTATTTTCCTTTTTGAATAACACATCCTAATATTGTAATTAGTTAGTACAATAACTCAATATTGGTAATACCTTTCGGAAATGCAGGTAAAACTGTTAATACTGTAAGGATTAGCTTATATAATATTTATGGTATTTTTCCAATTTATGATACCTTTATAATATATCATAAACAATTTAAGATTTTCGTAGAAATTCATATGGAATTACTTCCACTAATAATATTGTTGAATAATTATAATGCAGATTTTTCGAAAGATAATCCGTATTTCAGGAAACACATAAAATTGGGGTGGGCAAATAAATATGACCGGTAGTGTATATACATATATATAGTCCTGTCCTCTTTCAAAACTTATAAAATGCATAATTACTAACTAATATTTTTTGTTTTACTCATTTATTAGTACTCTTTAAATCCAGTAGTCTTAAACTAATATTAATAAATATTGTACGACATATCAACATACGCAACACAACATTAAAATATGCGCACAAGAATATCCGACCATTAAAATATAAATACAATTATTTTCAAGCGCGAATTTAGTATTTTGTAGAATAGCCTTTAAATTTTATAATATCCATCAATCTATTAGGCATTTACTGATTGTGTTGTTGTTACTGGCAGGTTAATTATTTCCCGCTCTTGCAAGACGTGTTTTTTCAACATTTGCTTGAAAGAAATGTGTTTGTTACTTAACCTACATAGCTTTAAATATAATCCACAAATGTTCAATGGGGTTTACCTCTAACGAATGAAAGAAATTTACAATTGATTTCTTGTATTTCGTAGATTACATTTTCTGGTTTTATTAACACAGTGTTTAGGACCATTGTCTTGCTCATATCTAAATTTATTGCCCGATTATAATTTTTTGGCGCCCACATTTAAATTGCTTATTATAATGTTGATATAAATACTCTGACCTACCCCAGCCGCTGATATAACAAAGCAAGTCTTAACTTCTTCGCTGTTGCTTCACCAAAGTCTTTGTTCCAAAGAAATATATTTAGGAAAATTCTGTTATTCTGTTGTGAATTTGCATGAAATTCTGTTATTTGTAAAGAATAAAATATATTAAAATTAAACATAAAACCAAATTTAAAAATGCTTCGATAACTTAAAATATACTTCAATGCTCTTGGTTTTAATAATCGAGACATGAACGATCATTATAAATAAGTATCAATACTATGTGTATAACTGTTTGCAACTCTACATATACGTACACTGCCGCTCACGGAAGTATGGACAGCAACTACAAGAAAAAAAAATAAAGAATACCAACGAAATTAAACAAAAATTAATATTTATTGATTCTTAGTATAAAAAAATTTAAAATTACAATTCATTAAACTTATTCCTAATATACTTATATATTATATATATATATATATTAATTATACTTTCTTTTCATCGGAGAAACCACCGTTCGCGGCGATTACAGCTTTTGTTATTCAGGACATTTTATCTATAAACTTTCTAATTACATCTGGTGTAATGTTATTCCATTCTTTTTGTTAAATATTCCAAAGTTTTTCCTTCGATGTCGGACATTCCTTTCTAACTCTTCTATCAAGTTCATCCCATAATAATTCAATAGGGTTGAGGTTCGGACTCTGAGGTAGCCATGTCATTAGTTTCAAAATATTTTCATTTTTCTCCGCCTCAAAGTAATTTTTACACAACAACGACGTGTTTGAGGTCATTATCATGCATAAATTCAAAATTATCACCGATTAATCGCAGGCCCGACGGTAAAACGTGATTTTCCAAAATTTCCCAGTAATTCTCCTTTCTCATAATACCTATTTTTATCAAATCTCCCATTCCGACTAATGAAAAACAGCCCCAGACTACAACAGAATCACCCCCATGTTCCACCGTTGGAGCTATGCAATCTGGCAACATTTTTTCTCGTACCGATCGTCTGACGAAAATTCTTCTCTTTTGCCCGAACACCTCAAATTTCGATTCGTCACTCCACAGTACATTCTTCCACTCATCGATTGTCCAATTACGATATAATCTTGCTCATTGAAGTCGTTCTGCTTATTTCCACGTCATAGTAATGGTTTCCGTGAGGTAACGCGACCGTGTAAATTTGCTTCCACTAATCGTCGTTTCACTGTACTCTCGGAAATTTTTTTAGCACGTCCCTGATTGAATTCGGCTGTTATTTCAGGTGCCATTAATTTTCTATATCTTTGCTAATTAATTTAGTTCTTTCGTTGTCAGCTTTGGAAGTACCTCTCGATGGTCTCAGTCGATTACGGTCTTCCAGACTGCCAGTTTCAAACCGACGAATTGTGAGATTCACTATCAATTTTTTCACTTTTAATTTTTCGCCAAAACCGCGAACTGAATACCCCTCACTATTGCAAAGTAGTATCGCTGATCGTGTTCCACTATCAAGCGGCTTTCCCAGTGGTATTGTGTAAACAGAAATTGCACTATTCGCTTACAAAATAGACACTTCACAGAAGCACGTTCAGTAATATACTGATGGGCTCAAGGACGTAGTAATATGGTAACCGCCTCACTTCAGGTAAATTTCTAGACTTCATTCCCTTCTTAATGACCCTACCACTAATCCTGATTATATATAGTTGGAATTATCGTACAATGTTATTGAGATGCAATATCAGGTAATTATGGATATTGTTAGATAAAATTGTTTCTATCATATTATTTGGAGAATATATACAAGTACATTATATTATAAACCTTCTTAAGAATAAGGTATAATAACTGTATCGCTATTTATTGGCATTAATATATTTTTTATGATCGTTATATAAAATCTAATCAAGTGTCCATACTTCCATGAGCGAGAGTGTATATATTAATACTTAACAGGAATCTGCCTGTACCGCTAAATGTAGTTATATATAAAAGTATATTTGTCACTAAAGGATTCTTCATATTTGCATATAAATATTTTCACCTCGACAGGACATTTTAACGTGTTCGTATACACTTTATATGCAAATCCGTTTGTAGTATCGTATGTATTATAAGATTTGCATATAAACCAGTCTTACATGACAGTATTTATCACTTTGTTTACGTTTGTAATAGTTCTCTAATCGCGCTTATTTAGAATCTTTGAACACCTATTTCTCGGTACAATTTCAACAGTTTAGTGCAGAACACAGTTTTTCGATAAATTTAGCTATACGGCTTAAGGGATTTTCTTTCTTTGTGTAGTGTTGTTAACTTGGGTATGTTACCCGATATATATTTAAAAGCGCAATGGTATATTATTCACGAGTCGTACTTAAAACAGATAAAATTTTTAAGTTGATAGGCGTTAGTTTTGTTAAATATGTATAACATATTACCACTTGAAAGTAGATCATTTCAAAAGGTTTGCTTACTGATTGCTGTCAATTAATGTGAAAGCTCTTATCGCAACATTCTTTTTCATTTTTGAACAATTTAATAATTAAGCCTTTTGCATTGTAATTGAAAAGTACTACGAAAACGTGCAATTGATATTGCTCTTTAAACTTTTAAAAATATCGTTCTTACTATAATTATTTTTTTATAAATCCTTAAGTTATGTATTTTTTTTAGTAAAGCCTGATTAAAAGTAATTGGAAACTTTTTTGAGTGAGAGAGTATATCGATTACATCACTGAGAAAATAACTGCGCACACCTAAAATAAACAAAACTGACATTTTGTCCTCCGCGTTGAAAATGCCATGAGACACGTATTGATATTATGGAGACATACAATCTACAGACTCAGATCAATTTATTGTTTGCGCAGCTGTTCTATCGATGCTATCATCCGCAGGATAAAGTGGAATAAAAAAAGAGATTGTATTCCATATTCTCCGGATTTGCGAGAATAAATATAGGTCTTAGCGCGTTAGGAAAACAAAAATGTGGAAGGGAAAATATGTATGCGCTAAACCACGTTTGCACTCGGATAATCGGAAATTTAAATTGCTTTTGGTTTTTGTAACGTACGGTGAGGATAATTTGTAGATAACTAGAGCTTAAAATGTCTTTATGTTTTAGTTGTAAGGAAACTCGGGTAATTTGAAAATTTCAATTTTAAATAAATCCTTATACAATATATTGGTTGAATGGCTTAATGTAAAGATAACATAATATTTTTAAATTCTTTTTCGCATTTTGAAATGATTAAAAAAATATTTTCTACAACCGATGATAATTTTCTTAAAAAAATTGTTTAAATGCAGCAAAATTTCTTTTTGTCTCTGTCCTTTATTCGTACAATATATCAATTTAGACAATAAGTACTTTTAAGTGATAACTACCAGGTGTACCGGATAGTCGTTACCGGTTTTTTCGTAAAAAAAGCTACATAATTTTCAAGAAAATAGAAAAATTTATTTATTCAGAGTATTGTCCATTTGATTCTGTACATCTTGCCCATCTTTCAAGCAATTTATGGTTGCTATTCCAGAAAAACTGTTTGTGCTTTGAACAAAACCATTCATCGAGCCATTTTCTAACTTCTTCGAAATTGACGAAGTGCTGCCCTGCAAGCGCGTGTCCCATTGATGCGAAAAGGTGATAGCAAGATTTATAGAGTACGGCGGGTGCGATATTATATCTCATCCAAGTGCTTTCAATGCTTTCATGACCAGTTTTGCTGTATGAGACGGCGCGTTATCGTACTGTAACATCACTTTACCGTGTCTTCGGACCCATTCTGGACGTTTTTCTATCAATGCATGGTTCAAATTGATAATTTGTTGTCGGTAGCGATCAGTATTAACTGTTTTACGAGGTTTCAACAGTTCGTAATACACCACGCCACTCTGGTCGCACCAAACGCAGAACATTGGCCTTGGAATCGATGGACCGGCTTCGCCAGGTGATTACCATAATTTTTTTTGCGCTTAGGGTTGTCGGAATAAATCCATTTTTCATCATCCGTCACTATTCGATACAGAAATTACTTCTGATCATATCTTTGAAGCAGCATTTCACAGACGATTTTTCGATTTTCTATTTGCCTGTCATTCAATTGATGTGACACCCATTTCCCCATCATTTGGATTCTTCCAATTGTTCGAAATCGGTCGCTAATTGTTTCTTGGGTCACATTAAACGCTTCTACCAATTGTTTTTGAGTTTGGATTGGGTCTTCATCCAATAACTCTTGCAGTTTCGCATCCTCAAACTTCAAACAGTCTACCAGAACGTTCCTTATCTTGCACAGCAAAGTCACCACTTTTGAATTGTTGAAACCATGCCTCACAAGTTTCTATAAGCAAACGATGCCTTTTAGCGGCTTTTTTTTTATTAAATAAAAAAGTAACGCGTGTCGCAAATTCACTTCTTTAGGCACGAAACTCGACATTTTTAAAGAGGTGTAAATCTATGATAGTGTTACTTTCGCAAAATATAACATGTATGGCTTTGAAGCCTGATATCAGTAAAATAAAATGACATATGAATCACAAAATTGCATACTTAAGTCTGGCGACATCTGTTAGGAAAACTAATAATGATTTTACGGTACACCTGGTATATACTAATTATGCATGTCGGTAGTTAGAGATATGAAATGTGAAGTAGAATCTATTGAATTCTCCCCTTAATAAGTACATATAGCTTTACCTAGTTAATACATAGTAAACAAAAGATATACAAGGTTATTCTAGAAGAAAATCAATTTCATAACGGAATGTTTGATTCCTTAAACACTGTCATAGAATTGGCCGTCTAAAAATGGCTGCTTCTAAACTTCAAATGGCTGCCATAGGACCGCTCCGTTGTTTGTTTACACTCGAAATGTCAAGACGACAGCAAAAGGCTTTCTACATTCTTGAATTTGGGAAAACAAATTCGATAGTTACGACATAGCGTTATTTTATCACACGATTTGACGTTACACTGCCCTCTTTGAAGAACAGGACGATGGTGTCCATCTCTTATAGAGAGTGGATGTCTGTGTAAAGGGAAAAGTTCAAGCCGACATCGAGTTTGAAGGAATAAGCGGAGGTGATCCGGGCTACGTTTAAACATTTTTCAACAAGATGCAGCACCGCCTCATAAATTTTTGATAGTTCGAGTTTTTTTGAATAGATAAATGCTCCTGCGATCGACTGGTCAGAAGGGAGTCCAAAATCTTGCTTTCTTTTTGTTTCACCTGTGACATCTCGAGATATCTCGTATGCGATTTTTTTTATGAGAAATTGTAATCAAATTTGTTCTCGTATTACCCAATACCATAGATGACTTTTAGCAGCGAATAGCAACAATAAACTTCGTGGGGTCTGACATGCTATGACGTGTTTGGAAAGAATTCTTATTTAGCTTTGATATCAAGGTGCAAGTGGTGACAGCATTGAAAACTTGCAAGGCGTGAAATACAACTTTGTTATGAATAGGGCACTTCTGACTTTGAAATTTTGTATTGTTTTGCACGAGACAGTTTTGAGAGAGTTGCTATTACCTTTTTGACAGACGGCTGCCTTACCAATTAGGCCACCAGGCACCTAATTGTTGGTGCCTAAGTAATGCTGTAAAGTACTTAATTATATATTTACGTATAATTATTAGCATCAATATCTGACTGCAGATAACAACGGTTAGATCTGTTTCCATAATGTGTATGTATTAAGATACTCGAAATTGTACGACCTAGTGGCCTAATTGGTAAGGCATACGTCTAGCAAAGGACAGATTCTGGTTCGAGTCTTCCAGCGCAGAAATTTCTAATTAATTTCTGTGATTGTTATGAACGATGGCACAGTAGAAAATATTAATTTTTAGCATAACTTATTCTTTCTATATAGCACAGGAATTTTAAAATTATACTGACCAGTTTAATTTATTTTCTGATTGTCTACAATTCGTTTGATTTAAGCAAAGCAGTGTCTGCTATTATAGCCATAGCAATATATTGATTATTATTTGGAATAGACTGTATGTAACATATACATTATGTAATTAATAGAAATCTCTAAGAAGCAAAGTTCAGAGTCGTACTCTGGAGGCTTTTTTAACATATACAAAAAAAGCAAACTTGCCTCAGAAACTAATAAATATCGATACACAAAAAGGGACTGTTATCTATTGTTACTTTTCAAATAATTCATTTGCATAGATAGTCAACTTTTTGCTTTGTGCATATTTGGAACCGAATTTCAGGCAAATCGATAGTTTTTTTCAAATCGTTTTGTGGATATTATTACGCTGAATGGCCTATTCAATCACTAGTAACTATAAATTACTGATTTTCACGCTTTGATTAAAAAATGTTTGAATTTCTGTACGTTTAATACATTTGTAGTTATATATCTTTTTATGATGAAAAATAAATGAGAAAAGTGTTGGTAATGCGGTATACGGAAATGATCTGTTTTCAAAAATATTGTAATATTTATACCATAAATAAAAAAAGAATTTTTAATGAAAGTTTGTAAGCCTTGTTGTATGAACTCCCTACAAACACATGTTCCATTTTAAAGCAAACCATGGTGGAAAACGAATATTTGAGTATGGATAAATTCATAAAAACATCTGATATTGAAAAACACAAATCTTAAAATTCTACTAGATGCAGATGCCACGTTTGGAATAAAATTGTTAAAAATGAAACCATAATCAAAGCACTTAAATTCATATATCGTCATATTGAGAAATATCATTAGAACTTAAAAGTATAGTTGAAAATAAAGCGTTCTCCTATGAAATAATTTTGCTTCTGAAAATATAGCGTGTACCGAAACCAATTCCGAAGATTAAACGTAAATAACAAAGCAACCCTACAAGCTACTTAAAAATTTATATTACAGTTTGAATGAGTAATATTTGCCATTTACTTCATATTCATATGATTTTGAAAATGATATTGTCCAAATGTCAACCGTCCTTTTCTATGCAAAGCAGAGGAAATTGTGCAATGGCTGACATTGCACGGATGTTCTATGGTGTTCGGACACTACGAAGCCTGCCAAATGGCTTAGTTTTAAAAGACAAACCCATTCTTTTGAAATCGATGGTCCATAATTAAATGATTTTCTTGTCTGGAAACTTAACATGTCGACCAAACTTAAATTGTCTACGAAATAAGCGCTGTTGTGGTAAACCAACGTAACCGCGAGATACTGTTCAGTATGCAAAGTAAATGGCGTTTTCAACTGTAAAAGTTTTGAATAGTTTCTAGAATTAAGAGAGTTATTTTACTCACTTTGTATTACGGCCAACAAACTTCCTCCGTGTATATATGGACGTGTAAAACTTAACATCGTCTGCAAACACTAAGACACTATGACCAATCAATACAATAACACAAGTCTAAGATTGAATCCTTGAGGAAAACCAGATCTAATATATCATAATAAAACTCATTGTATTCGAATAAATTCATAAGTGGATCCCATAATCAGTACATGTGCTGTGATAAGAATTTTCACCAACGAAACCCTTATAACAGTACGTACTTTATTTTTGGAGAAATTTTGTATTGGAGCATCCATTTTGAAACATTGAAACGAACTAATGCATAACCTTTTCAGTAATACAGATGTATTGAAGCGAAACACGAATATCGCCGCTACCCTCACTATATCTCGAGCTAACGAAGGTTATTTCCGAATTGCCCGCGTATATTGGTTGTAATTTTTTTACTTTATACAAATATCTTCAAAATAGGTATGTTTCTGTATGAAGATAATTATAAATATTGGAAATTAAGGCAAATGTAATTAATTTTTCATGAAACAGTGTTTGAAGTTTTGCAGTTTTCAAATACATATGCAATATTCAGTCAGAGAACGGACATTTGCTTTAAATTTATAATCATTTACCCTGTAAATAAAATACTAAAATACTGTGAAACCCTTGTTAGGTTACTGGATGCTGGGTCACACCTAGTCACAACTTCAAATATACATATTCTTCAATATTTAGGCAGGTATAATTAGCACTTATTCTTAAATGTATAAATAAAGCATTTATTTGTTTAATATATACCATTTTTCTCGGAAGTGAAAAATCAAAAACCATTTTTGATGCTTCATTTGTGATATTTTTTGAATATGTGTTAGTTTTAATGCAATGCAATGAATATATACAGTCGTGTACAGAACAAACTCAGTAGGAATTAGAAGTAATTTCAATATGAAATTTATATACTTAAAATTTGCTGTTTAATATTGTATTCAGACAGATTGGTAATTTCCCTCTCTAAATAAAAGTGCTCTACATTTTAGCCATGCAAGATATAGAGTTTCAGTGAAAGTGACATTAATATTATACAAGTCACGTATCTAAAATGCAGTAATTTCATATTTCACATATTTTCATAATGCATTTTGTTTGTAAATTGTACTGCAGAAACCTTCGTACATTCAAACACTATAGACTCGTAAAAAAACTTTTTGCTGACACAAGAATTTACCGATTTATTCAAGATGCTCTCTGTTGTACATCGAAGATGATTTCAAACGCTCTAAAATAGATAAGTCAGAAAACGAAGTATAAAAAGAAAATTATCTTAACTTAATAAGTACTACTTCAGTTTGAAGTAGGTTAGTTAATGTAGATTTTGATAAAGATACTATATAGAATGTCGTTCTTTGACTTTGGAAAATTAAAGCAAAAACTCTTGCCTTCCAAACGGCAAAATATATTATGCACTGGTGAAACTAAAATATAGTTATTTGGTAATAATAATGATAAACAATACGTGACGCGTAATAAGTAACGAATTTCATCCCAAATATACCAAAAAAATGATAGAACATTGACATAAGAGTTTAATATTATGTTTAATATCCTTTCTCACATCTACGGGAATAAGGAAGCTCCTCTATTAAAATAGAAATTCATTAGGTTCATATGCGAGGTAACGATCCAAAGCAAACGGGGCTTTAGAATATTTATGTGGTATGTTATGCGCTCTCTGTCCAAAAAAATGGAACTTTAAAGAATAGAAAAAATTAGCAGCTCCATCTGTTGTATATTTTTGTTCTCGAAAGTGGCAGCCCCTATTATCTATGATCTATGAACTTATGCTTGCCAGAGTGGACAGGTTTCTTCTCTTTATGTGTTTTGGATGTGTATAACATCCAAAATCGTCATCTGCTTTAGACCTTCCTTCCAGATATTTATTGTGCATTTCGTAATCTTCTGCTACACATCGGCCTCACACGTCACCCGGCATCATTTGGAAGTTGTTCTGTCAGTAGTATAGGTATCAAATCGGCGAACTGATCTTCGTTTTGAATGTGCTCGGTACAATGATTCAACCAGTCGCCTGACTTTTGTACATTCGAATTCTCCCGCTTTTTTCCATGTTCCTGCAGTTAGGATATTCAAGTTTTTCTGTAGGTCGAATACCCAAGTCCTTATGCAATTGATTGTTTCGGACGAACCTAGAAGCCTCCACGACAAACGGAAGAATTTTGTTCTGTAAGATCTCCAGAGTTCTGATATGTGTTTTAGCCGCTGTGCATCAGAATAGTGATGCATACTTCAATATTGGTCTTAAAATTGAATTATAGATTAGCATCTTATTACGCATATCCAGGAAGAAACTAATGACACTCCCTAATAGTGTTGTGTCAGCTGTTCAAACATTTGATAAACTCGAAGTCGAATTATAATGTGTTTAGACGCATGAGTGAACGAAGGCCTTTAGAAAAAAAGCCCGCCATTAAACTGAAAAAGTTATTACATTACTTCGCTAAAGAAGATCTGAAATTGGGAATAAAATTTTAAAGGTAAACTATGCTGATGACACGTAATTTATCATTAAATTACTTGAAATAGTTGTCCATGTGGGGTCTAGGTGTATGTTAAATCTCGATCAATGGTTAAATTCTAATAATCTTGACATTCATTATAATAAAACTAATGTAAATTATTCAAAAATAAAAAGCTCGATTATATTTTTACCTTATCTTTCAATAACTAATTACTCTTACTCTGTTACTCTTATGAACCTCTTTGTCGATAAGTTTCCAGTGAAGTAATTATTGAAGACTAGGATCATGGAATTAAATGGCAGTTATACAGCGGTGAGCAGAAACGAAAATACAATGAGTAAATTAAATTACAATAATAATTTTGCTCATACGTAAATAAGAATAACTTTTATACATACATACATACGTACACATGAATATATGTACATGAAAACTGCGCTCTCATACCTGCGCTCATGAAAAAAGATCTGTAATATTTTTTAACTTTTAAACACGTATCTATATTTACATTTCCTCCTCTGACTAGCACTATAGCAAACTACATATATATACTTCTGAAAAAAGATCTGTAATGTTTTTTATCTTTTAAGCACGTCTTCCTATTTATATTTCCCAGTCCGACTAGCATTACAGCAAACTAGTTTTCGTGTGCCGCCCTCTTAGAAAATTTAAGCTAAAGTTTGAATTCTTATGCCATTTAGCTTCATGGTTTCAATCTCTAGCATATACTCAAAACCTTTTGCAAACTTTATGTTTACAAAAAATGTTTTTTGTATCAATAATAAGTTGAATCGTGTTTCCATCATATACTCATAATTAATCATACAGATGTTATTTTATATTGGTCACGTATGTATATTTTTGAAAGTGTGAAGCTTTATATTGTATAACAAACGTCTGTGCAAAAATAGTATTTTTCGCATACCAATCACACTAGGCATAATATTAATTAATGCTATTTCAAACAGAGTTTATTATTTCCCGAGAGAGACTTAAATTACATTAGTCCAAAAGCTATGCAAAAACTTGTACAAAAACATATATACAACCTTATTACAAAATTTATTCATTTTGTTACAAAAATACACTGAACCAAACATATATCGTATTGCAATAACGTTTCTGCGATTATAAGGGCATTGTCCACAAATAATCAATCCTTCTAATCAAACAGTAATTTATAACAAGAATTCGTCGCGTACGGCATAAATATCGTAAAGCAGGGAGCTGAATGGTCTTTTCCAATAAAATGCTAAATAAAATTTTCTTCCATTTTCATTTGTTGACGAAAGGAAAGCGATATGACATCGTTGAACACGTTCAATTGGCAGTAACCACAATTCTCATCAGTATTCAAGAAAACCGATACGAAAAACTAATTCAACGATTTAATTGACCGTACCCTACGTTTTGAAGGTAAAGGAGAAGATGTTGATTGAAGTAAATGATTTGAACAATTATAAATAGGCTTGTATTTATCATCATATTTTCGATGCCAACTTTTATCTCTTGGTTTAAAATCTTATTTTTTTTAAAGGGCGTGCTTGCAAAAAGTAATTAATAATATATTAACAAATGGTCACGTTCTGATATTTTCGAAAGTCCTAAAAACAATTTTGAAGTCAAAATTTATCCAACTCTTTCAGCTTAATTATGAGAGAATGGAAAGCTTGAAAAACTACATCAAAATGTAAACTTTTGAAAGTGTAAATCGATTATCTCCAAAGTTTGTATGATTATACACTCCGCGCAACATGAATAGGACCACCCGACTTGTTGCAAGCTTTCGGTGGTTTGAAAAACAATTCATTTACTAAAAATACAATGCAAGTTTGTAATGGTATGATATGGCAAATAATACGCATTATTGCGCAATAGTGCCTAACGTTATGCATTGGGTGACGTAAGTACCACATACATATAAAATGCACCGCGCCGGTTGGATACGACCAGTATTTAATAGTAAGCTACCGGATGAGTGTCGAGTTACAACGTGTATCCGGATAAACAAACATCTGTAATTAAGGGTATTGTGCAACGATGGGACGACAGAAGTGCTTAAGTATGGAAGAAATTGGAAAAATTAAAGCGTTCCATCAAGAAGGGTATTCCTCAAGGGCTACTGCAAAGAAAATAAGTCGATCACACCAGGTTGTGAACGATTTTATTAGGGATCCCGAGAATTATGGAAAACGTTTTAAAGGGCGAACAACATCCGTTACAACTAAGAGAGAACGTCGAGCCATATTACGCAAAGCATCGAATTCGGCATTAACGGCAAGACAAATCGCGAATAACGTTGGAACGAATGCATTGGTAAGAACTGTACAGAAGTTACTGAAGACCTGTCCGCATTTAAAACGTTTGAAAATTAAACGACGGCCTCCTTTAAGGGAATTTCAGCGCACTGCACGTCTTCAGTTTGCTCAAGCAAAAATGGGGTGGACAAGAGAATGGCAAACTGTTATTTTCAGTGACGAGAAGAAGTTTAATTTAGATGGCCCGGATGGGTTTTCTTATTATTTCCACGATTTACGTAAAGATGAAGTGATTCAGTCACGAAGGCGAGGCGATGTTGGTTCAGTCATGGTATGGGGAGCTGTTTCCTATAACGGACCTGTTGATTTAGTAATAGTGAAGGGCAGACAGAATTCGGAAAAGTACGTCCAGCTGCTGCAACAGGTGAAAGACAAATTTTCCAACGTTATGGCAGGTGGGTCATTTATTTTCCAACAGGATAATGCCAGTATTCACACCGCGCGCATTCTTCGACGCTGGTTTCAAGAACAAGGTATGGAGGTTCTCGATTGGCCATCGCTCTCCCCCGACCTGAACATCATAGAAAATGTTTGGGGATGGTTGTCGCGTAAATTGTACTCCAATGCTACCCAATTCAGTTGCGCTGACGAACTAGAGCAGGCGCTGAAACGAAGTTGGGCGGAACTTCCCGTTGACTACTTGAGAACCCTGTATAATTCCATTCCATCCCGACTATTTGAGGTTATAAGAAATAATGGCAAAAGTACTCATTATTGAACAATAAAGTATTTTGTTATTGCAAACGAATCTTTTATTTTGTAGATTGGTCGTATTCAAGTGGCGTTTAATTACTCTACTTATTGTCATTAGTAACGTACATTTGCACTGACTTTTACAAAAATTATATTTGGTACCTACATACATCTTTTTATCGACCCTCTTATTTTCGAAAATAACAATTCCAGCGCGCTACCATGTTTATACCAACTACAAATGTCATATATGCAGTTGGTCCTATTCATGTTGCGCGGAGTGTATTATGAACAATGGAAGGTTCTTATTTTGCTAGTTCAAAGCTACTGGTTTTTTACATATTACCAAAGCAAAAGTCTTTATTTCGATCTTTTTAAAGGACAGACTTGCAAAAATGGGTCTTTTTGAAAAGTTATTGTACATTTGTAAATATTCACGCGTTGATATTTTCGAAGCACACGATTTTGAAGTCGATATTTATCAAAATTCTTTTGTCTAATCATATAGAAAAGTTAAAAAGTCAAGTTCAAAAACATTTGAATAGTATAAATGGATCATCTGGAAGGTTTAAATAATTTTATCATGAACAATAGAAAAATCGTATTTTATTGCCTCAGATAGATTGTTTTACGTACTAGTAAGCCAAATTCGAAACGTTTAATTTTAATGAAAAAATTTTTTCAAAATTTCCAACAAAACTTGGTGTCTCCCGTAAGTTATTTTGCATTGACAAATGCTCGCATCCTGACATTTTTGAAGGTTCTAAAAGCAGTTTTAATGTTAAAATTTATCTATTTTTGACGTACGCGAGAAATTAAATTTATTATTTATTTATTCTATAAATCACCTATTGAAATGTGAACTTTTGAATATGTAAATGGATTGTCTCTAAATTTTCGAATAATTATGTTATGAACAGAAAATACAAACTCTATCAAAAAAGAGATTTAATTGTTTCAAATCCAAAATATTTCACTTACCTTAAAAATTTTTTCATTCATTTAAAGATCTAAATACACATATGTGTATATGTATGTATGTACGTGTGCGCGCGTGTGTCATGTTGATGCCTAATTTGTAGCGTTGTTATTGAACTCAAAATTCATTTTAAATTTATTATAGTCGACTAGTTACCATCCATTATAATGGGCAGTGCCTGAGTTCATTGACGTTGACTTCATAATGACCTACGTCAATGAAAGCGATCACACGGTCTTCTTCCAAATCCGATAGTCTTCCTAAGCATTGAGAATCGTTTCGTTTAAGTCAAAATAGCCCTTTTTAAGTTGACAAAACCCGTTCCGTGCTATACTCCATAAAATTACGTTTTCTCCGTAAATAGCGCAAATAGTTCTAGTGACTGTCGATGCGTTAACTCTTCTGTTGAACTCGAATATAATATGTTGGAAATGCTCAATTCTTTTTTATTTGAAATTTCATGTACTTTTGTAAAGAAATAAAATAATATGTAGAAATTCATAAATTCGAAAATTATTCAATAATAGGACATTAATAACTTTGATATATGCCTAATATTTTTTTTTCCAAAGCACTCTTATTTTAAAAAACAAAAATATTACAAATCAATATTTATAAAGGGTGTTTCAAATTTCGCGGTTTTTTTAAAGAATAAATAAAACACATAATTTGCATTCACTTTCAAAAACTTTTTATTGCTAATTGAAGTATCAGTTATGACATTTATATGCTAAAAATAATATCTGCTAAATGGCCTCCGCTTATAGCTCCACAGACATCCACTTTTTGTTAAAATTTTCAATGACATTTTAACATAATTGAGGCTCTATCTCACCAATGACACGAATAATTTCATCTTTCAAAGCAGGAATTTATTGTGGATTGTTTTTATAAACCTGACTTTTCACATAACCCCAAAGAAAATAGTCTAACGGTGTCAAATCACATGATCCTAGTGGCCAATTAACATCACCGTTTCTTGAGATTACACTTCCAGAAAATTTTCATTAATTCACCATTGACAGTTACAGCTTCACTAGCAGCATTTTCAAAGAAGTAAGGTCCAATTACACCACCTGACCATAATGCACACCAAACAGTAACTCATTTAGGATGCATAGGTTTCTCATGAATAATTCGTGGATTTTCCTCACCCAAGATACGGCAATTTTGTTTATTAACATAGCCACTAAGTTCAAAATGTGCCTCATCGGAAAACACTATTTTTTGAGAAAAATCAGCTGGTTGTTCATTGATCAAATTAACAAATGAACGACGTTTTAAATGATCTAATGGCTTCAGTTCCTGTGTTATTTGAACCTTATATGCCTTCAGAGCTAAATCCTCGTGTAAAATACGCCACGTTGTTGATTCGCTAAGTCCAAGTTGTTGTGAACGTCGTCTAATGGACATTTCAGGATTTTCAGCAACACTTTCACGAACCAAACCAATATTTTCTTGTGGACGACCACTACGACTGTATTTTTCAATTTTGGATCTTCCACGACACCGGTCTCTTGAATTTTTTTAGTAATTCGACCAATAGTGGTTTCAGATGGACAAATATGTAAACCATAAAATTCACGTAATTTTCTAAAAACTCTTTTCACAGAATACTGATTTTCATAAAATAATTCAACAATTTGAACGCCTTGTTGTACCGTGTACAAAGCCATTTTTATAAATATCATACATCACACTTTTTAAATGCCCACATGCCCAGGGAAATTCAGTGCGCCATCTATATTTTATTTATTCTTAAAAAAAACCGCGCAATTTGAAACAGCCTTTATTATTATTAGTCCCAAGCTTATGTTGTTAATCGAAGTTTTATTAGTGAAACCATATATTTTTTCGTAAAATGTTTCTTTCTTATAAACAAAATTGGCATTTAAAATGTATTTTAGTGTTTCAATAAAAATTTACTCAATAAATTGCTGATTATACATAGTATGTATATTAAATTTCTTGCCGATACCAACTCTGTAAGATTTATTAAGTGTATGTAATTTTATTAATACGCGTATTTCGTCTTCTTATGCCTAGACTCACTATAATATTAAGATTCGCACAGATAATACTCTTTGTGCTGTGATGCTGTTTTCATCATTCAACTCTAAGCAGTGTTGCTCGATTAGGTGGACATTTCCAGTTTTTTTCGTCCCGCGAGGTGCTCTCTCGTTCTTCTGTAGAAAGAAACGCGGTTGTCCGAGCACGAGTCTCACGTACCACAACCGCAAAGAAATAGAGAAGGTGGAGCAAGAGGAGAACCCAGTTTCATCTTCTCTTCTTTCTTCGTTCCACACCGGAGTACTGTACCGTCACGAACTTGCCGTCGTCGTCTTCGGGGAGGAAGAGAGCGCAAAACACGGACACAGGAGCAGAGGCCTCCATAGAAACACACATTTCTACTTTTCCAGCGCATGCTTCGATGCACAACATCGCGATCGCCGACCGCTTAGACCGTGCCGTTTACGTTACTACGTAACTTACGTCGGTGTTGTATAGAACCGAATGTGGCAGTTAAAAGGGTGTGCGGTTTTGAATTACATTCCTCCGGGAACGTTTTGTTTATTTGTTTAACACGTTTATTCACCAGTTATTAATTCCGATTTCGGCGAACCCAATATGTTCACGCTTGCTGCGATTTATTTGTTGCAGAACAAGTTCGTTAAACAACTATTGGCAGTAAGAGGTACCAGAACCACTACTTAATCAGTCACCTTATTCGCTTTGTTTTGCGAGAAATTTAAATCAAATCGGTTTTTGTTTAAAGTGTTACACGAGAATCGTTAAAAACCGCTTGAAGATGATGGACCAGGGTATAAGGCGTATGTATCATCCAACATCAATTAAAGTTTGTGCATTTAAGTTGTTTTTTGTGTTTAATATAACGGAGCTTGTGTCTACAGATGGAGCAAGTTGCCTTGTGTTTACCTGCATGCGAGTAACTAGTTTTCTGTGGTCGCTACTTGATTTATGTAGCTGTATTTTCGAAAGCCTGTTTTATTTTTAACGCCAGCGGCTTTTGTTTTCGTTTCTTTTTCGTCGTTTTTACCCCCTCCCAGCCCGATCACCAGCTTCATCGGCGCATTTTAAAAGAAAAAGACACAACTCCAGCATCAACATCAACAACGAGGGTAGCTGCTCCGCAATCCCTTATAAACAAGTAAGTAATATCATAATAGACGAATTGTTCCAAAAAAAAAAACGCAAATGTAAGTAATACAACCTGTTGGGAGTATCGCCGATATCGACTGTATTAAGTATTGCTCCAACCTTGCGTAGGTTATAAATATTTGACGAAGTAGTTCCATGGACAAGATTGATTTTTCCCAAAATTAATTATTTATTGACGATATCATTATAACGCAAATAATCAAGTAAGGAATACACGGCGTTATCGGGGTGAATTACTGACTAGAGGGAATTATACATACATCAAAATATAGATCGTTTTTTGTTGCAATATTACTGTAGCCCACTGATAGTTTTGTATCGTATTGATCGGATATGATGTCATTAGTTTATGACGTGAGAAAGCATGTGGTTTATATTGTATTATACATTGTTACTGTTTCAGTGTATCAATATTTGATCAACGAAATGTGCGTTTGAATTTGCATGTTGAGTATTGATTGTTCATCGAAGTAAATAATTGGAATTAGGTAAACGTTACTACAAATATAAATGTTATAAACTCCATGACCAATATTAGCAATAAGAACTGCGTGCATTACATATAGTTTTTGGATTTACAAGTAGTTAAAACATTAAAGAATGCAGAACGGATTAAGTTGTTTCAATTTCATTTTTCGTTAAACAATGATTAGAAATACATTTTGCTTGAATAGAAATGCGTTTGATTTAAACAGATACCAAAAAATTAGATACTTTTATGCTTATAAGTTCATTATACGAGGAATGTTCTATTAATGAACCTAATACACTAAAACACAATATTTTACTCTCAAAACTTTCTTGCAGAATATTACTATCAATATCCTTTTACACTCTAAGAAATATGTTTTCTTATTTTCTGTGATTCTGAAGATATGTCATCAATTCTCTTTCGAAAAAACTATTAATTCATTGGCAGAAGTAAATCACACTGTCTGCGACTTATCTTTGACATGTAGGAAAAGAGAAGCCATCGGAAGTTAAATCAAGACTAGATGGTTTCGGATGCGCTATCTTAATGGACTGGTCTTCCAAATAGTCATCGAAAGCTGTAGTTGCAATATGTCTAGTGATCCCGAAAGAAATTTGCAACCATCTCCTTGAATCGGTTATTTCACCAATAACTTTTGTTAGAGAAGACTCATTTTGGAATACTCAAATAGCTGGTTACTGCTTCTTTGTTGGAGTCGTATGAATAGATTCAATTTTTATCTCTTATAGCAACGTCATAAACCAGCTGAGAGAATTCATATTGAAAATCCTGGGAAAGTGGCTTTACACTAGCTATATATGGTCTTATTTGATCCTATGTCGGGTTATTAGGTATCCAACAAATACATAATTTGCGTACCCTTAAATATTCCCTCATCAGTAACATATCTGCTTAACCATCGCAGTGGATATCACACAAATGGTCTATAGAATCAGTTTTTACATATGCCTGCAATTGATGCTCAAAGTAAAATATAAGTCTTGCCAACTGAAGAATGGAATAGAATCTTAAATATGAATTACAACTAGATAGGCGACAATTAACTCTACTCGTCAAATAGAAACAATTGATGTTAGTATGCATAACAGCATATAAAAATTTACATCCCTTAATAGTCAGATACACGTTCAAGATAGACCTCATCTTCTAAAAACACAACATACTTTAGAAAACTTGTTTTAACTAATTTATTTCTATTAGTATGTACTGCATAGCCAATACGCCACATTAATAAGCTATTCTCGTTTATTCTGATTTAGATCTTACAAACGCATAGCACACATTTGGTATGGCAATGTCTGCATGTAAATCCGTAGCGACTATTGGCCCTCACTACCATTTAGACAACATGAACGGCAAAACTAAACTTCAAGTCGAATACAATATCCAGATCCTTTGAATATCAGAACGACAAAGTAATTCACCAACAACATTATAAGTGTAGGTGAAAATTGCATTCTTCCTTGAAAATAGCTTAACTCTACATTTACCAATGTTTAAAGAAAAACGATCTTTACACCATCCAGTAACTGCATCCAATTCTTTATACAAAGATAAACAACCATCAATGAATTGAATAGTACAATAAGTCCTCGTCATCAGCAAAAAGTATGCACTCACAAGAAACACTCACAAAAAGTTATATCGTTTATGCATTTAAGAAAAAATGGAGTACCAAAATTCGATCCTTGAGTGTTCTTATCGATGACAAATATTTTCACAAAGATGCGCAGGCAAAACAAAATTTATTATATGTACCAGCATTTATCAATACCTCATAAACATTACTCGTTGAACAGTCTCAACTCATCAAAATATTTTTGCCGGCGTAATCCATGTTCCTAAAAGGCTATCGCGCAAAAGTGTTTTTTAACAAATTTCACAATTTTTCAGAAAGATGTTCAATTCGATTGATTACATCCTCAAAACGTTACAATTATTATTCAATCTGTCATTTTTATTGATTTTACAGAGTTGAAATGGAAATGTCACACTGACATTTATAACCAATAAATTACCGCCTACTATTTATGCCCAACATTAATATAGCATCCCACGAACGATACCTGTATATTGAATTAGCCTACCTTATAAAATGGTAGTATGAAATAAAATACATCGTTCATCTTGGTAAATACAAATCAATATGTTCAATGCTTTGTTATTGCACGCTTAACTTAATGTCAGTAATATCTGTTCCAATTCTATGCGGCTTCCTATCAATGACTTGCAGTATCTTATAATTTCTTTTTTTCTCGCATAGTTCTTTTTATTATTGGATTAATGGTACTAATTGAAGAAAAATATACAATTTTTTGGGCGCCCCCAAAGCATTAGCACCAAATTTACCTGCATGGCAATGGGCACTTGAATGAAAATGTAACGATCCCATCTGGGTTCCAAAAATTAACAAATTAAAGCCGTTTTATTTAATTTTTTATATCTTTGTTAGTTCATTGCTTTTTATTAAGTGGTTCTGAAGTTTTGTCTCTACGAGTTGTAAATTTTTGTAACCGCTTTAAACTGATAATTTATCATTGAGTATAGTGTCCTTGTCACTATTACTATATTGAAAATTATTAGACTGCAACTGTTTCAGTGCAGTAACATCAACGGTAATAGCGATCCTAAAAGTGTCCCTTGCAAAAGTGACGAAACGTTGGCAATTGAGGAAGCAGTGCCAACGACACGATTACCGCCCAGAAACAGAGAGTAAAAACTAGTACGGGAACTTGAGACTAATATAGGAAAAAAAACAATGTAATGCAAAATAAAAACACTATATTAATACAAAAATATCCAATTAGTTTCGCCTCATATTATGCAGACAAATATCTATAGATTATCGCAAACGCGTTATCTTAATTTTTTCGTTTAAGTACAATCCTGCATGATGCCTATTTATCAGTAAAGCATACATTCGAGCAATGTTTGTTATAATATTGGGTCTGGGAAAAAGTTCGTGGCGTTTTTTCAGTAAAATTCAACTGGTCCCCGCATGGCGCGTGGACGAATTCATTTAAACCGAATATGCTCCATTATAATCGACAATGTTTCGCCATTTTTTTGGTAGATCCATGATCCCATCGGTGAAAAACTTCTGTGGTTTCTGGTCGAAAAACTGAATCAAGTAGTTTTCACAGGCTTCTTTTGAAACCAACTTAATTCCATTGAGAGAGTTCTGCAGAGATCGAAACAGATGATAGTCAGAGGGTGCTATATCCGGACTGTAAGGTGGGTGCATCAAAACTTCCCAACCAAACTCTCTCAATTTTTGACGGGTCATCAAAGAAGTGTGTGGTCGGGCGTTGTCATGATGGAAGACAACACCTTTCCTATTAATCATTTCGGGCCGTTTTCTTTCAATCGCCTGGCGTAATCTCTCTAGTTGTGCACAGTAGAGTTGAGAATCAATCGTCTGACCAGTTGGAAGTAGCTCGTAGTGGACGATTCCCCTCCAGTCCCACCATACACACAGCATCACTTTTTTTGGCGTCAATGTTGGCTTAGCGAACGCTTGTGACGGCTCACCATCCTTTATCCACGATCTTTTACGCTTCCGATTATCGTACGTAATCCATTTTTCATCTCCGGTTATTAAACGTTTCAGAAACGGCTCGATTTCATTCCGTTTCAGCAGCGCATCGCAGATGTTAATTCGGTCCATCATGTTTTTCACGCTCAACTCATGAGGAACCCATACGTCAAGCTTTTTTTTGTAACCAGCTTTGTGTAAATGGTTCAAAACAGTTTTGTGGTCAATGCCTAGCTCCATGCCAATATCGACACTGCTGATATGCTTATCTTGTTGGACTTTTTCAAGAATTTCATCAGATTTTTCAGTGATTGGACGACCGCAGCGTGACTCATCTTTCACATTGAAATTTCCAGAACGAAAGCGAGCGAACCATTTCCGCGCAACAGAATTCGATAAAGTACCTTCACCGTACACAGCACAAATTTTATCACAAGCCTGCGCAGCGTTCTTCCCCTTATCATAATAATATTGCAGAATATAGCGAAATTTCTCATTATTCTTCTCCATTTTCAAGTGCGAATAACTTTCCAACCACTGCACCGATTACAATGTTTCTACGCTCAAACTAACGTTCGGAAGGTCATCTAAAAAACGAGCCGTCGGTGGTGTCGCTGTGACTTGTTGTTCTTTAGTTATCGGCAACCAATGCCATCTATCGGGAAAAACGCCACGAACTTTTTCCCAGACCCAATATAATTATACTGTTTCTATATATAAGTACGTTATAAACAAGCTAAATATTTTAATATTTGTATCATATAATATCTTTTGCCTCACCCATAACTTACTAAAATATTATAAAAAAAATATTAAGCATAACAAATGCAGTTAGTTTAAATAACCAATAACTAGACACTCCTAGATATCGCTTATGTTTATAGACAAATTCTACTTGCATGCATACACTGATCACTCTCGAGATGTATCTCAGAATTAATAAATATGGAAGTAAAGAGCTATACAGAATATTAAAGCTAACTCCTTTGTTACCATAGTTCGGATAAAAGAAGCTATTATAACACGTAAATAGTAATGAAATAATTTATTTATTTAATATACAAATATAATAGTCCAGAAATCCCACAATTATTAGATTGTTGCAAAATGATGCAGGATTTTGAGCGGAAGACCTGAAATGCTATAACTCGATTTGAATTCAACTTTATTAATCAAAATAAAAACCACCAGAATCAACGAATTTTTGTCAACGAGTAATTCCCAACAGCACAACAATCTGAAGTTTTAGATTTTACATTCTTCAAAGGTATTCTGATCAGTTGCTTGATTGTTGAAGAGTCGTCCCTGCAAGAATCTTTTAAAATGGTTGAAGAAGTGGTAATTGGCAGACAAAAGATCTGACAAATGCTATGGATGAGGCAAATTCGACGGATGCTTTCCCTGATTGTTTCATTTTTACGTATGCTCATACAGTTTCAATTGGTTGATATGGTGATTAGAAGTGTTAATACTTTTAACCTATTTTTTTGATCTTTCAAGATGTAAGGTGTTTTAGATCGTTATTTTCTAGAAGTATCATATTTGATACCTCTTCACCAAATTACATTTTGGCAAACGTCCGGTATAAATTTTCAGTTTTCATTATTGCTTCTTTTACAATTTGTTAATCTTGAACTATACCTTCTTCTTGCTCGTCGAACTTGGTACTGAGCTTTCAGTGAATAGCATGCGCATTCATGACATTAAAGAGAGAACAAAAGTTTAATTTATATTGATTGATATTGTTGATATTCGTTGGTCTTGTGTCGATCACAAAACAATTTCGGCTTCTATACCGTTCGTGAAAAATTAGATTGATTGTTGTGCAAAAGGATGGGACCTTTTCTGTTTATCCATGCTGGATGAATATGCTGCAACTCTTGTCCCATTTTTCTATTTTCCTAACAGTACTTCTCTGCAGTTACGATTCTTCCCGAATTTAAGAAACTTCTGGTCAATCACTTCGATTATAGACCACCCAACACCCACATCACCGTTTGGTATAAGTTCGGTTTGAAAAGCTTTTGGGAGTTTCACCTCAATCTAACTACTATGCTGAACATCTACGGTTGTCATAAAGGATATACTCTTCGTCGCAGGTCACAATACAATCCAGGAATAGGTCATTTTTATTGTGCAACAGAATCATAGAAAGTAATGTCGGTCCTTAAAGCGACTATCTCTCTGACTCTCGTTGCAGGCATCCTAAACTGCTTCAAATAGCCTGATATGATCGAATTATTTCCGTATACTTTCTCAGCAATCTTTTGTAGTGTTTTCCGCGAATTAGTTTCGACAATCGCCTTCAATTCGTCGTCACTAACAGCGGAAATAGGTTCGCAACTTACCTTTTCTTCAAAGTTGAAGAATCTTCGCTCCAAAGTTTATTAATATTGGGTCTGGGAAAAAGTTCGTGGCGTTTTTTCAGTAAAATTCAACTGGTCCCCGCATGGCGCGTGGACGAATTCATTTAAACCGAATATGCTCCATTATTATCGACAATGTTTCGCCATTTTTTTGGTAGATCCATGATCCCATCGGTGAAAAACTTCTGTGGTTTCTGGTCGAAAAACTGAATCAAGTAGTTTTCACAGGCTTCTTTTGAAACCAACTTAATTCCATTGAGAGAGTTCTGCAGAGATCGAAACAGATGATAGTCAGAGGGTGCTATATCCGGACTGTAAGGTGGGTGCATCAAAACTTCCCAACCAAACTCTCTCAATTTTTGACGGGTCATCAAAGAAGTGTGTGGTCGGGCGTTGTCATGATGGAAGACAACACCTTTCCTATTAATCAATTCGGGCCGTTTTCTTTCAATCGCCTGGCGTAATCTCTCTAGTTGTGCACAGTAGAGTTGAGAATCAATCGTCTGACCAGTTGGAAGTAGCTCGTAGTGGACGATTCCCCTCCAGTCCCACCATACACACAGCATCACTTTTTTTGGCGTCAATGTTGGCTTAGCGAACGCTTGTGACGGCTCACCATCCTTTATCCACGATCTTTTACGCTTCCGATTATCGTACGTAATCCATTTTTCATCTCCGGTTATTAAACGTTTCAGAAACGGCTCGATTTCATTCCGTTTCAGCAGCGCATCGCAGATGTTAATTCGGTCCATCATGTTTTTCACGCTCAACTCATGAGGAACCCATACGTCAAGCTTTTTTTTTGTAACCAGCTTTGTGTAAATGGTTCAAAACAGTTTTGTGGTCAATGCCTAGCTCCATGCCAATATCGACACTGCTGATATGCTTATCTTGTTGGACTTTTTCAAGAATTTCATCAGATTTTTCAGTGATTGGACGACCGGAGCGTGACTCATCTTTCACATTGAAATTTCCAGAACGAAAGCGAGCGAACCATTTCCGCGCAACAGATTTCGATAAAGTACCTTCACCGTACACAGCACAAATTTTATCACAAGCCTGCGCAGCGTTCTTCCCCTTATCATAATAATATTGCAGAATATAGCGAAATTTCTCATTATTCTTCTCCATTTTCAAGTGCGAATAACTTTCCAACCACTGCACCGATTACAATGTTTCTACGCTCAAACTAACGTTCGGAAGGTCATCTAAAAAACGAGCCGTCGGTGGTGTCGCTGTGACTTGTTGTTCTTTAGTTATCGGCAACCAATGCCATCTATCGGGAAAAACGCCACGAACTTTTTCCCAGACCCAATATATTTATTCGTTTGAACTGCACTGCGACCGAGTTTATATTCATAAAAAGTATATTTGACGAAAATCCCGCTTAGACATCGTGTCTTGGAAAGGCGTAAATATAGACTAAAAGAAGTTTGTCTTTAAAATTGATTTTATTGAATGAAAAAGAATCAAATAAACTTAAAAAAAATGTATGATAAAGAATATAAACGTCGTTGTTTAATACTTTAGTCTATGTGTAAAAGTCAAGGTAGGGAAAATCTAATATTACTATTGCAATAACCTAATATAAATACACTGCTCAAAACAATTAACGAATATTTCAGAGAAATTATAACAAATGAAAGATAAATTAATTTAACATCATTTTTGGTATATTTTTTTATAATTACGCAAAGCGCGTTATAATTAAACCCAGTCTAATGGCAAACAATTATTGTATTGTCTGACAAAGCATAACCTAAGGTATATTTATGCACAGTATCTAAACACATTATATTTTAACGTGTTGAAATAAATTTAAGTACGGTCTTCGGAAAATATTAAATGTTCCATTTTTAATATAAGAAAGATACAGAAATGTTACAAAAGTTTTATGGCAATAATTCTTACCAAAAAATACAGATTAGTTATGTATACGACCTCCACAAACCTAAAAATGTTTACAAATTGTCTGCTATTACATCTGTTAGACTCCGACCAAATTAAAGTACGCCTATTATCCGACTGCAACGTAAATCTGGATTCGTCACTGAATAATACTCCTCCCCATCCATGATGACCCCAACTTATACGCTCGTTTGCCAACATTCTACTGGATCTTTTATTCTCTGCAGCAAGAGGAATGCAAACCAATCGGTTTTTTACTATTTTCGTTGATAGTAGACTTCTAGTGGTAATAGTAAAACTTACTTCGAATCTGGGTTGCATTAAAAGCGCGATTTCTAAGTGCCAATTGCGACAGATACTGATCATCTCTTGTTATTATTGACGTTGGCCGACCTTCGCTTTGTCTTCGTCGAGGACTGCCAGTTTCAAAAAGCGATTCCAGACTAGAAATTGCGTTTTAACTCACTCCAATTGACTTCAGCAACACTTTATAATATTCTCCCAACTTTCCAATTGATCTATGACCCTCCAAATCTCATCTCTAGTATATCATGATGTGTTTTCATACTCAAAATAAATCACCGCCACTAATCACAGATGTGAACTTTTGGATAATGATTGACTATAGACTAGCGTATTGAAGCGCACTTTTGTGCACTCCAGTGATGATCATTTTCTTGGAATAAAAACATCTACTGTCAACACGATATTGATTAAGACGCGTTTCGTCTATAGAATACTCATCAGATAATCTGAATCTTGTCGACGAATTGTTCTATCCTCGCGGTTCTTCGTCTCAAGACAATATATAATGATAATGAAAAGAAACTATAATGTATCGCCTCGAAACGAAGAACCGCGAAGAAGAAACAATTCGTCGACAAAGTCCAGGTTAACTGATGAGCTTTTAATAGGCAAAACGTGTCTTAACCAATACCTCGTCAATAATAGAGTTCTTATTTATTCAACTATTAAGGCATCCGACGTGCTTGAGTCTTTTCACATGCAATGTCTACTTCTCTACAATTCGAATAGTTTAATTTTGATTCGAAAGATAGAAGTAAAGTTTTTACATTAATTTGCTCATTTAATATGTAAGGTTGAAATTAGTTTATAAAAATGTTTGTAGGTGTTATAACAACTGGCATAACTTGTCTTTATTATCAATTATATAGAATATCCGTTAATTGTTTTGAACAGTGTAGTACAATAAAATGCAAATTTTTTCATATACGAGACGTGGGTTAATTTATTCACCAAATACTGTATTACTAAATTCCTTTGAATATAATAAAATTCTTGTAATCGTAAAAATGATGATTGAACAGAACGATAGGATATCATTTCGTTGCAAGCAAAGTCGAATATACAAATTCGTCATTTTACATACTTCACAATTTCATCACTGAAAAGTTATTCACTTTCACTTGTTAAAAAAACTAAACTTGAACTATATATTGAGGTTCAATTAAACCTTGTGCATTATTACGACTAGAGGAATTACAAGTATGTGTTATTAATAATATTCAAGGCATTTCGCTTAAAGAAACATCTGTTGGACTATATGCGCTTCTAGTTAAATGCTAATTTTGAGAAAACTCATTGACATTTGCAGGTCATGATTATGTGTATTGTATTTATCAAGGTATTCAAGGTTTTGATCGTGTTTTTTAACAGCGTATATGTGTGTGCGTATTTCAAAATGCATTCACTAAAATCTTTAATTGGTTTACATACAAGTTATATTTGCATATTTATGATTTAATATGTTACGTAAATCATTTACCAAATAGTGCGTTGATTAACGAAAATGTAAGCTCTGCGTTGACAAAAAGAGAGATCTGATTTAATGCATATAATACGTGTAAGTCTGTCATTATATTAATTAATATTAAATTGAAAATTCCGTGTGTGTGTTGTGTATTACATTCTCTAACGACTTCCAAAAAAAGATTTATTTTCCTCTTGTAAGACGTTAGATAATGTACCAGGTTGTTCAATAAGTTTTGTTGTTCGATAATAAAAACACGATTTTATGGTTTGAAATACGTTCATTATTCAATATAATAACCTCCCTGACCTCCAATACACTTGTTCCAGTGACGTTCTAATTTATGAATTTCATCTCTGAAATGAGAATCTGGGAGACTGTCGAAATATACTTCCACGACTGCTGTTACCTCTTCGTTCAATGTTTATCGTTTTCCACGCATGAATTTTTTGAAATGTATGAACAGCGAGAAGTTAGAAGGAGCTAAATCAGATGAATAGGGTGGATGTTGCAAGAATTTCAACTTAAATTCGATTTTCGCTGTTTTTTTTTTGAGCTGTGTGAGAGGGTGGTGTTGTCTTAATGAAAAATGATTTTTTCTTCTGTAAACCAGGTCATTTCTCACGAATTTTTATATCCAGCTTGTCCAAAAGGTTGCAATAATAATCCGAGTTTATTGCTTTACTAGTTTGGAAGTAATCTACGAACAAAATTCCTTTTGCATCCCAAGAAACTGATGCCCTCTTGGCCGATTTCTGGCACCTATCTCGCTCCGGAGCCGAAGTACCGGATTCACGCCACTCCTTTGCCTCTTGTTAAGATTGAGGGTCATGGTGGTAGATCCAGGTCTCGTTCATAGTGATGAAACCATGCACAAAATCGTTTTCATTTTTTCTAAAACGCTTCAAATGTTGCTGAGAAAATCGCATTCGAAAGTGTTTTTGTCCCATTGTTAACAAACACGGCACCCATTTTAAACACAGCTTCTTGAAACCCAAAACCTCAGCCAGTATTTTTCACACTGCCTAATGAGTTGCCTAGGGCTTTCATTAAATGTTTCTCGGTTAATCGACGATCTTCCGAAACCATATCCTGTATTTTTGCAACGATTTCTGTAGTGCATGCACTTTTTGGACGTCCTTCACGTGGATCGCCTTCAAGACTTGTACAACTACGTTTTAACTCAGAAACCCATCTACTGTTATAATTGAAGGTGAAGAGTCCTTACACCCAACAATCGTTCATGAGTTTGTTTTAGTGCTACACCTTCCAAAAATAAGAATTTTATCACTGCACAATATTCAATCTTTTCCATTGTAAAAAATATTGTGACACGTCAACTTAGAAAAATAAAGTAACGCACCTAATAGCGCCATTTCTTACGGAACGACAAAACTTATTGAACAACCTGGTAGTACACAATATAGACACGAAGTTTTAATTTTTTCAATTTTATTTATTTAATAAATTAATACAGGCTGGTAGAAAAATTTTGAAAGCAAAAATGAAACAATGTGAATTTTTAAATGAAATTAGTTTTTTTATTCAATGTAATCTCCCTCAACTTCAATACATTTATTCCAATGATCCTCCAATAATTTTATACCATCTCTGTAATGATTTTCTGGAAGCTCTGCAAAATACTGTTCTACGGCTGAAATAGCTTCTTCATTCGATGAAAAACGCTTTCCACGAACGAATTGTTTCAAGTTCCTGAAGAGGTAGTAATCACTCGGAGCCAAATCTGGTGAATACGGTGGTTGTTCAAGCAGTTCGTACTTTAATTCATTCAATTTAGCCATCGTCAAAACACTTGTTTCAATTTAGGATCATTGTGGTAGATCCAAGTCTAATCCATTGTTAAAAAACAACGCAAGAAATCGGTTTTATTCCGCTTGAAGCGCACCAAGTTACGCTGAAAAATTTGTTTTCAATCCAGTTTTTGTTGAATTGTTAACGAATGCGGCATGCGGCACCAATTTTCCAAACAGCTTTTTCATATGTAATTCTTCATGTAAAATATGGAGTACTCGTTCGTCTGAGATGCCTATGGTATTAGTAATTTCACGCTTAGTCAAATTCGGATCTTCACTAACCATATTATGTACTTGCTCAATGATTTCTGCTGTTGTTGCAGTTTTTGGTCGTCCACTACGTGGTTCATCTTCAACGCTTGTACGACCACGTTTAAACTCTAAAACCCATCGATGTACTGTTGGAAATGAAGGAGCACATTCCTTTAACAAGTTCACCATTTTTGTATGAATCTCTGTTGCTGATAAACCTTCCAAAACAAAGAATTTTATCACAGCGCGATATTTAGTTTTTTTCCATTGTTAAAAAATTCACCGACACGTCTAATTCAACTGGATTGCTAACAATGGATGAATTGACAGATCGAGATAAAATTGTTAGTGTGTCCATATGACACACGAAATATTAAAATGGCGTATGAATTTTGATTCCTCTACTGCTTAATAGGTGTCGCTTTCAAAACTTTTCTACCAACCTGTAACTGTGGTCATAGTAGTTGTTAGTTGTAATAACTGTAGTAAGTGTAAATACATTTAGCCCAAAATTGAGTGGACGCGATTTGTAAATAAACTATAATTTTAATTATATTTATTTAATAAATTATAAAATTATATGTTCTTCTAATAGCGTAAAACCTTAAATATAAAAATATCCAAAAAACATTGAAATATTAAAGGAAAAGACCATTAGAAAAGTATAATGAATTGTAAAATAAAACATTAAGAAGATATACAAAAGCCAATTTATTCTAATATTTTATATGGCCTCAATTTGCTGCTATTTGATATTTTTGAGTAACTCAGAGTCAATTTATTGTCAAGAATCTAATACTAAAAAAATTGTTCATGGTTCTTTCTTTTATAATTTGGTGTTCACAGGTACTCAATTGAACTTAAATCCGGCGATTGAGGTAGTCAATCCAATAAAAATATATAATAAATTTCGAGTAGACACGATGTTTATTCCAATACCGCTACATTAAAACAAAAAATCTATAAATTTGACTAATACATGCAGATTGAAGCAATAAAATTATTTTTTTACGATCTATTTATAAACATTATAATGAATGACGGGTATAATTAGCAACTAATGTTTCTAAGTATAGAGTCAGTTACAAACCTGTCCGTACACCCCGTGAATGTTAATAATCATCAAATGTGAACATCTGGCTGTTATAAAGCATATTTTCTTCCATTTAAGAACGTCAGAAACTCATAAAGTCTTTAATAACAATATAAAAACTGTTAATTAACTGATGTGGCCTTTACTTAATGAAAATCCATAGCAAAATTAATATGTGATTTTCATAAAATATCTTTATTAAAAAATAGTAACAATTATTTTGCCAGCATTGTGGCTTCTTCAAACTAAAAGGTAAATCTAACACAATCGGAATATATTCCAGTCAACTGAAGTATTTTGAGAGTACTATACTACGAGGGGTGTTTCCAATATTCTGGGAATTGGTGCTATAATTAAATAACGCAGAACTTATACGCAATGTTATTGATGCCAAACAAGTCTTGACATGTTTATGCAACTATCTAGTGCAACACTGTTCAGTCTGATTCAGGTATTCGACTGATGTAGACGCGTTTTAGTAGCACTGTTTTTGTAACCATGGAACACACCGCAAAATCTCAAAGAGCGATAATTTTCTTTTTGTGGAAAGAAGATGTGAAAACTTCAGAAATTATTAGTCGTCTGCAAGGAGTATTTGGTGAATCTGCAGAATCCAAAAGTACTGTTTATCGGTGGATCGATCGTTTTAAAGCCGGTAGAACATCACTAGAAGACGATCCACGCAGTGAGAGAAACATTACTCCCGTCGAAAACCTACTGAAAGACGACAGGTGAATGACTATTCGTCAAATTAGTGAACACCTAGGGATAGGTACACGGCAAGTTCATGACATCTTGCATGATTGTTTGGGTTTTAGCAAGGTTTCGGCGCGCTGGGTGCCAAGGCTGTTGGGACCAGAACAGAAACTCAATAGGTCCGATACTTGTCGTCAACTTCAAGAGCTGTTAGCCCGTTACGGTGATGAATTTTGGCAACGAATAATAATCACTGACGAAATGTGGATTCCTTATTTCAATCCTGAGACGAAAAGTCAATCCAAAGAATGGCGTAAACCTGAAGAAGGGCCTCCACTTAAGGCGCGTGCAGTTCCGTCTGTTGGAAAGGTAATGCTTACTGTAGTCTGGAATTGCGAAGGGATTATTTTCATGGATTATCAGGCGAGAGGTACTACAATTAATGCAGAATATTATTCAAATTTATTATCCAGACCACTGCGACAGGCACTAGTCAAAAAACGGCCTGGAAAGTTGCGTAAGCGTCCGTTATTGCAACAGGATGCAAGACCACACACCGCAAGAAAAACGAAGGATGTTTTGAACGATTTACGATGGGAATTGCTGCCGCACCCACCTTATTTCCCGGATCTTGCACCCAGTAAGTAATATCTGTTCCCAGATTTGAAAAAACCCTTACGGGGGTGTTCGATTTGAAAGGTTAACTGGCGTAAAACGTGCCATAAATAGGTGGATCGACAAGACAAAAATTAGTTTATCGTTGGAATAAATGTATTCAGTTAAATGGAAATTATATTGAAAAACGACAGTGTAATATTGACAAAAATTAACAAAATTATAAAAATTATATCTAATTCCCAGAACTTTGGAAACATCCCCCGTATTTCAAGGAAATAAGTTTAACAGTGAAGAAACATTCAAATCTACTGGGTGATTTAATAAATTATTACATTTTTTATGTTTGTTTCTTTCTACAGTTTCAAATAATGATAACTTTTTCCGAATGTAGAATGGTGAATTCTGAATTAAGAGAATGATTACAAGTATGTAAATGTACTTCACATCGTTGGAATCATTTTTGTTATGATTAAAAGGTAAAGAATTAAAACATAAATCTTACAAATGACATTATTTTCACATTAGAATAAGTAGAAAAGACTTTCAAAGACACACATCAAAAACAGACCCGATGGTGAAATTCCAAAAACAAATTAAAGAGCTAATTAATAATTCTTCTAATATCTTTTCGCCAGAAAATAAATATAAACTTATAATGACGAATCCACAACCTCCGAATTGTACTCGTTAACCACAATAGATAAAAATAATATACCGATTAGAGCGGTAATATCTTTCTGTATAGCCCCGTCATTTAAAATTTCAAAATTTCTGATTGACATAATTACTAATTATTGTAATTTTCGTTCCACCGTCAGTATAAAAAATTTCCTATAACTAACACAAAAATTAAAAAGCCTCAAACTAAGTAGCAAGAGTACATTAATTTCTTTTGGCGTTCTTTGACGTTTCCTAACATTACGCTTAAAGATGTTATTAATATTATTGATGATCTTTTAGTTATAAATAAAGTAGATCCTGTATTAAACAACAAATTTTAAACGCATTATCAGTCTGCTTCTCTCAAAATCATTTTTAATTTATTACTAATATTTATTCTTCCAACAAAGGTCTAATCATGGGTAGTCTTATTAGCCCGCTTTTAGCAGATTTTTATGCATCATTTGGAAACTGAAATCCATAATTCCCATTGTTTAGGAGTTTCCAATGTTGGTACAGATATGTAAACGATATATTTACCAGTTTCATAGGTACTAAATGACAGCTAAATAGTTTTCTCACTTTTATTAACGGCTTACATCCAAATATAACATTTATAACTAAAATAGAAGTTAATGATACTTGAAAAGTAATAATCGTTTAGAATATGTAACTTATCACAAACCTACTCACTCAGAAACTAATATACATAATTCTTCCTGTCACCCGTTTAATCAGAAAATAGCGGCGTATAACACTATAATACCCAGATTGCCAATTCCCCTTACCTTTTGCAATTTTCAGGAAGAGTTAAATATAAAACAAATTGCCCTTAATAACGGTTATAAGTGTGATTTAATTGATAGCTTACTAAATAAACAACAAAATTAAAAAGCCCTACGAATGATATATCTGACTATACAAAAACCAAACAGATAGAATCTGTTAAGTTACATAGGCCCACAATCTAAACAAATAAGGAAGTCATTTAAGAAACATGATATAGATATTGCTTTTCAAACTAACAATGCACTGGGAAAATTTATTAAAAATAACAAAGACAGAATAAATAAATCAAACAAATCGGGAGTCTATAAGCTTTCTTGTGGTGATTAAGATATACAAGGTGTGGCAATTAAATAAGGAGACTGGTGTGAGAAATGTTGTTTATTGCAAATAAACGTGAATTTAACTTTTATCCCCTTCAACATACTCTCCTCCCCTATCTATACACTGCTGTATACGTGTCTTCCGTTGTTCAAAACAACGCTGTAATTCATCAGTTGTCGCCTCGTCAACAACTCTGCCGTTTTTGCTTTTACATATTTAACAGTCTAAAAATGTATTCCTTTTAATACACTTTATACTTTTGGGAACAAGTAGAAAGTGTAGCTTGTCAGCTAAAAACTGCTTCATAGACAGTCGCCATTTTTGCACAAACTTTTGTCATGTTTAATTTAGCATACAAAATGTGTTTTACTGTTTCTTTGTTATTGTTTACCATATCGGCAATCATCCGACTTTTTACCATATCGGCAATCATCCCCTTCAGTTTTAACAGTCACAGGCAGACTAGAACGTTTATCATCTTCGGCCTCTTCCCGACATGACATAACATCATTACCAAACCCCTCCTTTAATATTTGTAAACATTCTGTTGCCTTTTTTTTCAAGGAATTTCAGGTTAATTCACTGCTCGATTTTTATGTCAACCATTATCACGGCACTACTATCCAACAGTGTCCCCTACAATTAAAACTTGAAAACTAAAGCAGACAGAGAGACGAAGCTACGGGTTGTTGCTTGAGAAGTGTCAATGTCAATGACATTCCAATTACAGCCTCACCGGACGCGGCTGCGCGATGGAAGAAGCGCAGTCTCGTTATTTAATTATCATACCTCGTATGTCGGTCAAACTGGAAGATACATATATGGAAACAAGGATATTAGAAAACAAAAGAAGCTTTAATCATAACAAAAATGATTCCAACAATGTAGACTACATTTAAATTATTGTAATCATTCTATTAATTTAAAGATCCCAATTCTACAGTCTGAAAATAAACGGATAAAGTTATCATTACTTGAAACTATAGAAATAAACAAGCATAAAAAATGTAATAATTTATTAAATGACTAAATAGATTTAAATAATTCTCCACTGTAAAACTTATTTCCTTGTAATTGTATACCACTTCTGCCCTGGAAACATTTTAGTTGACTAGAATATATTCCGTTTGTGTTAGATTTACCTTCTAGTCCGAAGAAAGCACTGTGTTGGAGCAACAATTGTTGCTCTTTTCCAATAAAGATATTTTGTAAAAATAACTGAGTTTTTATTAGAAATTGTTATTCATTTTATGTATTAGTAGAGTTTATACGCCTTTTTTATATGTAGCTCACTGTACATTGCCTACTTTTTAAAAAAATCTTTTTAACAGAAATTAAAAAAACATTCTGCTTCATCTGGAAAAAGAAAGTTGTGAGCACTTCCAGTTAAACCGGAAATGAAAAAAGTTTTGAAGTCATTATTTTACCCAAAAAATGTTATTACAGAAATACGAAAGAACTATGAAACTATTCCTGTTTGTTAAGGGAGATATTCGCAGTTACGCGGTACGAGAATAGTTCTATACCCTGCAAATTAAATTTGAGATTGGAAAAAAAGTACATTAAGCAAACATGAAAAGAATTTGATGAAAAAATGGGTATAACAAAAGAAAACCACGTAAAAAACCTTTTATTAGCGACATTCATACTTACCTATATGTTCTATGTTGTGTATGACAATAGATAACATTAATGACGCGTAATGTAAGATTTTTTGCGTGATACTCTTCCCCTTTAACCTGTTTTTTATTGAAATTCTCTTTATGTTAGTATAATGTACTTTCTTTCTAGTATCGAATTCCATCTGTATGGCTATCCTCAGTGCAATTATCCATAAATTTTAATTCATTGCACTTTTAACAGTTCTCTGATCGCGCTCATTTAGAATCTTTGGACGCCTATTCCTCGTTATAGTTTTAACAGTTCAGGATATCCTGAATGTTTTTTTTTATAGACTTCGCTATTTGACCTATAGTTTTTTTTGTTTATGTGTCAATACGCACATATTACCCGACATTACCCAACATTGCATCAACTTATCTTCGTAAAAGCATCAAATGCTTATTTTTCACAAATACGTGATACTATGAGGGGACTTACCGAATTCGTTCTAAGTGTATGGCTTGCAATAAAGAATTATTTTATAAAAATAAAGTGAAAATTTTTGCGACATTAAATGTTAGAATATTTGGCAAATTCTTTTTTAACGTTGTTGACTGGAAGTAAATATGCTTTATCATAGCCTGATATTTACATTTGACGATATTCAACATTCATGGGGTGTACGAACACTTTTATGACCGACTGTACGACTGTGTATGCGAATCGCAACATCCTTAATTTCTTAAATCTGTAATTAAAAAGAGAATCCTATATCTAAAGGGTGTTTCAAATTTCGCGGTTTTTTTTTGAAGAATAAATAAAACACATAATTTGCATTCACTTTCAAAAACTTTTTATTGGTAATTGAAGTATCAGTTACGACATTTATATGCGAAAAATAATATCTGCCAAATGGCCTCCTCTTGTAGCTCTATAGACGTCCACTCTTTTGTTAAAATTTTCAATGACATTTTGACATAATTGAGGCTCCATCTCACCAATGACACGAATAATTTCATCTTTCAAAGCAGGAATTAATTGTGGATTGTTTTTATAAACCTGACTTTTCACATAACCCCAAAGTCTAACGGTGGCAAATCACATGATCTTGGTGGCCAATTGACATCACCGTTTCTTGAGATTTCCTCACGGCAATTTTGTTTATTAACATAGCCACTAACTTCAAAATGTGCCTCTCATCGGAAAACATTATTTTTTGAGAAAAATCAGCTGGTTGTTCATTGATGAAATTGACAAATTAACGACTTTTTAAATGATCTAATGGCTTCAGTTCCTGTGTTATTTGAACCTTATATGGCTTCAGAGCTCAATCCTTGTGTAAAATACGCCATGTTGTTGATCCACCAAATCCAAGTTGTTATGAACTTCGTCTAATGGGCATTTCAGGATCTTCAGCAACTCTTTCACGAATCAAACCAATATTTTCTAGTGAACGGCCACTACGACTGTATTTTTCAATTTTGGATCTTCCACGACACCAGTCTCTTGAATTTTTTTAGTAATTCGACCAATAGTGCTTTCAGATGGACAATTATGTAAACCATAAAATTCACGTAATTTTTTAAAAACTCTTCACAGAACGCTGATTCTCATAAAATAATTCAATAATTTGAACGCGTTGTTGAACCGTGTACGAAGCCATTTTTATAAATGTCATACATCACATTTTTTAAATGCCCACATACCCAGACAAATTCAGTGCGCCATTTATATTTTATTCATTCTTTAAAAAAACACCCAATTTGAAACAGCGTTTACATGGACAATCAACAGTAACTGATACGAATATCATATATTAAATGTGTCTGTATTTTTAATTCGAAATATTAATTTACATTAGTATTTGTCAACTTATTTCATTTACACTAATTATGTTATTTCTTTCCAAAAGTTCTTATTTCAATCCCTGCTGTAACATTTAAATAAATTGTCAATTAAATATAATAAAATCTTGGATGTTTCTTAACAAGAAATTATTATTATTATTGCAAAATTTGCGTATTTGCAAATGAAATTTATCTTTCAAAGACGAATTTATTCCCTTTTTTCTGTAGGTATTGAACTCAATAATTATAAGTTTTAATACCTGATCTTTGTAATAAAATGTGCCAGAAAAATTCAGACGAAAACCTTACAGCTTATTTTACATTTATAAAATTTTAAAATGGGAAACGTACATTATGCAAATGATTTATTAGTTGTATGTGATTTTTGAATAATAACGAATCGTGGAATATTAATTAAAATAAAATTCTGAATAAAAAGGATGTATTAAAAAGTACAACACAAAATCACTTTACCATGTAAATTTATTTGTCAAATATACAATATTTTGCCAACAAAGTAGAATAAAAAATAAACGCTTTGTCCTCTGCTCCTTTGTTCCGCCAAGTCTAACAAACGTTGCAGGCGGCGGTATTAGCCAACTGCTAAAACAACGCCGATACCATGTATAGTAAATGTACATTCGTTTCAGTTTCACATGGTATCTGTCGAATCGACGAAGTGTAACAACACTGCCATTGTTTTATTACCTAAGGAAATTTTATATCATTTTAAAACCCATTATTTAATTATTTCGTGTCTAACATTATTTATCGTAAATGGGACTTTAGAAGTCACTTTAGATTTCCTCCGTCTACAGAAGACGTATAGTTATTTATCATCATTCTAGTTGACAAATGATATTGACGATAATACCGTGATACTAAATTACTTTTAAGCACTTAAAGGATTTATATTGTATATACAAGATGTGCATGTATGTACAGACATGTATTGAGATTAATAATGTTTATATATTTGTTTTTGTAAAGATCTAATATTATCATTATGGCTAATGTAAAAAATCGCTTATGTCTACAGCTATCAAAACCGTTAAATCAAGAATATACAAAATATTTATCCAAATAGATTTATACAATTCAAAAATATCAACTATAAAATATTCTATCAGTTTGAAATCACGCATTATGTTTTATGGAAAATTAATATTAAAAATACATAAACACATAGACTAGTGGCCACAAATGAGGGATCACTATAGGTAAAATGCAAAGAAATGGTACACTTTTGGTAAAACAATATATATACGAATAAAAATGTAATTACTACAAGAACATATTTTTCTAATATTAAATATTTATGATGAAGATTATTGGAATCTCTAGTGTCGGAAGTCGGGACCTATGCGCCTAATTAATTCACAGAATAAATTTAGTACATCGCATCAGTTCGGTGAGAACAGTTGTGGTATTTATTATATTGCAGTTTTTGTGTATAGCATAATCATGTACATCATGGATAGTACTATAATTTGTAGAAAACCTAATTAATGTAAAGATGTTCTTAAAAGGATTAACAGACTTAAAATACAATGACACAAAGATAAAATGTATAGTCTGTGATAAATATTTCTTCTCCCAACATAAATTTGCGTGAAAGAAACACATTAAAGCTGGATAACATAAATATGTAAAAAAGTAGCGTAAATGCTTATAATTTCTTTATTTTTATTTAATTATGATGTTTGCTACCCCTAATTTACCGTTTTCTTTACTTGCCAAAAACAATTTTGTAGATTCTCGACTATATATACTCGCAAATAGAAATTACAATCTCGAGCAACATCACAAAATCATGTTGGCTCTGTATGCGATAAAATTAAAAACAATATTAAATGCGATTTAAATAATAAAAAGCCGTGGTTTTATTTGGATGAGACCACAGATTTTTAAAAAAATCTATTGTCAATGTTGTAGTACCAACAGTATAACTTTTAAATCGTAAGTGTCATTGTGTCAAATATATTGACCAACTTTAAAAGACCAAGTGTTAATGTTAATGACTGGTGCCACAACTATGTTACGTATGAACTGCTTTTTTAAAAATAAGTGTTTAATACATATGACAACGTGACATTATCCCCTTAAATATACTTCCTTCCACGATCCCTACACCGCTCCATGCGAATTTTCCATTAGTGAAATTATTTTTCGAAAGCATGTTCACGGTCTCTACAGCATTCTCTTTCACATCTTTTACTGTGCCAAATCTACTTCATTTTATTACTGATTAGTCCTTGGTAAATAGAAAAAGGCTGCTACGTGCTTATGACACCGTAATTAAAATCAATTTTTTCTGATCCCATTTTCTTTATAGAGACGTTAATTTTGTTAACTGATTCGATTCTACCTTTTCTTTTGTTGTTACTAATATTTTTAATAGCCTCCTAACTAATTTTCCGCTTGTATTAGATATTTTAAAGTCTGTAAAAACCGTATTTAGTCGGACGTATTTATGTTCGTACCGCATTTCTTGTCGTACGTTTTTATAAGGTTTTTTTTATACGCCGGAAGTTTCGGAAAAGATCTCGACACGCAAGAGTCACTTCTAGACCTGCATTGTGAAAGACAGCAATTAACAATTATTCAATAATCAGAGCCGTTACCTTCTCGAGTGATTAGTAATTAGTCCTCTCCTACTTTAGGGGGAACAATTGGATATTTCCAACAAAGGAATGTAATTTCTTTGCTCATTTTTGAGAAACTATAATGTTCCATTATTATTCTATTCACGAGCACGAGTAGTTTATATTCGTTAGGGAAAAAAACGAAAACCATCATAAAGTAAGAATTCTTCCCACTTACTTTTATCGATGAATATTACTTTCTGTTGTGTTTCTTTTCCCGACTGTTCAGGTGTTTTTTTTTTCTATGCGTACATCAAATTTCATTAGGACTATTCTCTTAGCGGAGGAAGGACAGTAAGTTACTGGCGATCCATATCATCCACCTGAAATTGCAACGTAACAAGATCAGGTCACACTATTTGTGATTATCTTTCACGTACTTTTTTTCCACTACATATAAAAGGTGTTAAGGATAACTCCTTCGTAATAATTTAAGTTAATAAATTAGTTTTCTTTTATGATCAACTTAGTTTCAAGTTGTTGATTAAGTTAGCAAATTAGTTTTTAGGATCAACCTAGTAAATTCAATAACTAATTTGATATTATAATTTTACAATTTAATGGTGATTTATCTATCTAATTTTTTAAATTACTAGACAAGTTCTAGAATAAGTCTTGTGTAGTCAGCCATCTGGCTTTAGTTATTAGAGGTAGGAAGTTATTTGCAATATTTTTTGTTAAGCAAACACTGAAACCCTTATTTTTGTCGTTCAGCACATAGACGTAAGATATTTATTTCGTCCAGTTATTTTATAATTAATATTTAATATTATACAGTTTGTCAAAATTTTGAATAAACTACAATTAATATATATAATACATTTATGATACTTAATTTTTATATTGATGATTGCATATACACCAGGTCGTTCAATCAGTGTTGTCTTTAAATAAGAGATGGCGCTATTAGGTTCGTCGTTTTATTCTTCTAAAAATTGTACTACTTTTTATGAACACGTGTGAAGCTTTCTCATTATATATTTTCTCATTCGTATATTCAGGTGTTCAAAGTTGACGTGTCACAATATTTTTTTACATTGGAAAAAACTGAATATCGTACAGTGATAAAGTTCTTTTTTTTTGGAAGGTATAGCATCAAACAAATTTATGAGCGATTGTTAAAAGTGTATAAGGACTCTTCACCTTCAGTTGGAACAGTAGAAAGATGGGTTGTTGAATTTAAACGCGGTCGTACAATTCTTGAAAACGATCCTCGCGAAGGACGTATTAAAAGAGTATCAACATCAAAAGTCGTAGCAAAAATACAGGATATATTGGGTCTGGGAAAAAGTTCGTGGCGTTTTTCCCGATAGATGGCATTGGTTGCCGATAACTAAAGAACAACAAGTCACAGCGACACCACCGACGGCTCGTTTTTTAGATGACCTTCCGAACGTTAGTTTGAGCGTAGAAACATTGTAATCGGTGCAGTGGTTGGAAAGTTATTCGCACTTGAAAATGGAGAAGAATAATGAGAAATTTCGCTATATTCTGCAATATTATTATGATAAGGGGAAGAACGCTGCGCAGGCTTGTGATAAAATTTGTGCTGTGTACGGTGAAGGTACTTTATCGAAATCTGTTGCGCGGAAATGGTTCGCTCGCTTTCGTTCTGGAAATTTCAATGTGAAAGATGAGTCACGCTCCGGTCGTCCAATCACTGAAAAATCTGATGAAATTCTTGAAAAAGTCCAACAAGATAAGCATATCAGCAGTGTCGATATTGGCATGGAGCTAGGCATTGACCACAAAACTGTTTTGAACCATTTACACAAAGCTGGTTACAAAAAAAAGCTTGACGTATGGGTTCCTCATGAGTTGAGCGTGAAAAACATGATTGACCGAATTAACATCTGCGATGCGCTGCTGAAACGGAATGAAATCGAGCCGTTTCTGAAACGTTTAATAACCGGAGATGAAAAATGGATTACGTACGATAATCGGAAGCGTAAAAGATCGTGGATAAAGGATGGTGAGCCGTCACAAGCGTTCGCTAAGCCAACATTGACGCCAAAAAAAGTGATGCTGTGTGTGTGGTGGGACTGGAGGGGAATCGTCCACTACGAGCTACTTCCAACTGGTCAGACGATTGATTCTCAACTCTACTGTGCACAACTAGAGAGATTACGCCAGGTGATTGAAAGAAAACGGCCCGAATTGATTAATAGGAAAGGTGTTGTCTTCCATCATGACAACGCCCGACCACACACTTCTTTGATGACCCGTCAAAAATTGAGAGAGTTTGGTTGGGAAGTTTTGATGCACCCACCTTACAGTCCGGATATAGCACCCTCTGACTATCATCTGTTTCGATCTCTGCAGAACTCTCTCAATGGAATTAAGTTGGTTTCAAAAGAAGCCTGTGAAAACTACTTGATTCAGTTTTTCGACCAGAAACCACAGAAGTTTTTCACCGATGGGATCATGGATCTACCAAAAAAATGGCGAAACATTGTCGATAATAATGGAGCATATTCGGTTTAAATGAATTCGTCCACGCGCCATGCGGGGACCAGTTGAATTTTACTGAAAAAACGCCACGAACTTTTTCCCAGACCCAATAATTATAGAAGATTGTCGATTAAGCGTGAGAGATTTAGTAGAAGCCGTAGGGATCTCATTAGGCAGTGTGAGCAATATTTTGGCTGAAATTTTGGGTTTCAGAAAGTTGTTTGCAAAATGGGTGTCGCATTCGTTAACAATGAAACAAAAAACACATTCGAATGCAACTTTCTCAGCAATATTTGAAGCGTTTTAGAAAGAATAAGAACAAGTTTGTGCGTCGTTTCATCACTATGGATGACATTTGGGTGTGCCAGAATGATCGTCAATAAAAACAACAGACTAAGGAGCGATGTGAATCCGGTACTTTGGCTTCGAAGCGAGTTGGGGTCCAGAAATCACCCAAGAAGGTGTTAACATCAGTTATTTGGGATGCAAAAGGAATTTTGTTCATAGATTCTCTATCTCAAAACTTGTAAAACAATATACTCGGATTACTATTGGAACGTTTTGGACCAGCTGGATGTAAAAGTTCGTGAGAAAAATCCTAGTTTACAGAAAAAGAAAAAATCATTTTTCATCAAGACAACGCACCCTCAAAAAACCATGGCAAAAGTCAATGAATTGAAGTACGAATTGCTACCACATCCACCCTATTCGCTAGATTTAGTTCTCACATCTCAAAAAATTCATGCGTGAAAAACAATTTTCATCGAACGAACAAGTATTACCAGTCATGGAGGTGTATTTCGACAGTCACCGGATTTTCACTTCATAGATGGAATCCATAAATTAGAAGATCACTGGAACAAATGTATTGAAGTTCAAAGAAGTTATATTGAATAATAAAATGTATTTCAAACCATAAAATGTGTTTTTCTTATCGAACGACAATACTTATTGAACAACCTGCTATATTTTCAAATTCTTTTTTGTCTCTGCCTGTCGACAGTAATTACATAATAATTAATTAGCAAAGATTAGCTTGACCTGTACTAATTATTTACTAGCGCATTAAAAGCACCATTGTCATTCAATGTACTAGTTTTAAATATGTCGGAAATGCTCGTTTTTTTTTCTACTTGATACTTAATTTTCTTTTGTCAGTAAATAAAACAATCTTTACACAAATTCGCAAAAACTATTCAATCAAATAATAAACATTAAAATAATTTTGACATATCCCTAACAATGTTTTTTGCCAACCCCTCATCTTAGAAACCAAAAACACTAAGAACTTGATGCCTCATAATTTTGTTATCAGATGCATCTTTTTCCCAATACAGTACCGTAATCATTTTCGGTTATATTTCAAATTTACCTGTAATGATGGCATTTAGGTAATAAGAATTTTATACCCGGTGCCGAGATTATCATCAACACAATAGAGGCATCATATAAATTTTACTTTCTACATACATATATATATACACTACCGTTCATAAGTATTTGGGCACCCATAAATTTAGAAGAAATGATTAAAAGCACTAGTGAAAAAATGAAAATATATTTATTACATGTACATACATAACTAATTACAGTATCTGGCAGTAGAATTACATATTATATTTAAATTTTCGATTCATCTGTGACCTCCTTTGTTTTTTATAATGGCAGCACATAATCGCGGCATTCTTGCAATTAGTTTTGCTAATGTATCCGGTATTATGCGGACCCAAGCTTCCTGCAGTTTCCTCCACAAATCAGCCTCCGATGTTGGTACTGCTTTCCGGACCTGCCGATCAAGTTCCTCCCACAATAACTCTATTGGATTTAGATCGGGGCTTTGGGGAGGCCATTTCATAACTTCGATGGATCCTTCCGCTTCCAAGAGTTGCAAATAGTCTTTGCATATTTTGGATGTGTGCTTTGGGTCATTATCCTGCTGGAATACAAAATTCCTACCCAAAAGTCTTAATCCTGAAGCAATAGCGTTGGTCTCCAAAATGTTTCGATACTGCTCTTTCCTTAGTATTCCCTCAATTTTCACAATATTACCCACGACAGTACTACCAAAACAACCCCCAGATCATCACGGAACCACCGCCATGTTTAACCGTAGGCACAATACATTGCTCTGCCGCACGCTCACCTGTAGATCTCCGAACGAAAACACGTCTTCTGGACCCGAAAATTTCTAACTTTGACTCATCCGTCCACAAGACTTTACTCCACTGTTCAACTGTCCAATGTTGGTGTTCACGAGCCCAGTTTAAGCGTTTCCGCTTATTCTGTTTGCGCAATAACGGTTTTTTCATTGCAATTCGTCCGTACAAACCTGCTTTGTACAAGCGACGTTTGACCGTTGTTACGCTTATTGACTTTGGGCGGTCTGCATTGATTTCTGCAGCGATTTCTGGGGCTGTTTTCCGTCGATTTCTTTTGCTTGTGATCACTATTGCACGATCCTCAGCAGAAGTTGTCGCTCTGGGTCTCCCACTCCGTAATTTATTGAGAACACTGCCACTTTCTCGGTATTTTTTGACGACATAGTCTACGGAGGTATTATTTAATTTTAATTGTTTCGCAATTTGCCGGTTGCTTTTGCCATCTTGATGGTGCGCAATTATAAGAGAACGCGTTTCAATGTCCATCTCTTTTCTTTTTGGCAAATTTAACGATCTTAACAACACTACTAGCACAGGAATATCTCACAACGAATACAGAAACGTCACTGAGGGCAATTTCAAAAATATAACATGAAACTCGCCCGAGGTCATTAAAACATCATTACTAAACTTATCCTTCAGTATCCTTCACAGAAAGATAATTACAAGAACTTGGAGAAACTTTTATTGCGCTAATCCCCAGGTAGTCCCAATAACAAATTTTGGTTTATTGCAGGTAATAAAGTAACACATAATGTTACTTATGCAGCGTTTCTGTAGATTTAATACTTTCCTTATACCTATCCAATATTACAAGAATGAATTTCCTAGAAGCTATGCTGTTCAAATAATTTTATAAAATATGGGTGCCCAAATACTTATGAACGGTAGTGTATATATATATGTAAACCTGTCAATAACGGCCACCCAAAAAGCAAAATATATTGGCCGTTATATAAAGGTGTCCGTAATTGACAGGTTTTTCGTCTCACAAATAAAATACATAATTAATTTTAGGATTTGCTTTCTTTATTTTATTAATTAAACTAAATAGTATATAAATACAAATATGTGTCAGAAAAACTAAAATTTTAATGTATTTACATATTATAGATAATATGACATCTAATAAATTATTTATATGTACATATTATTACAATATATTCGTACGAAAAAACACAATTTATTAGGATTTTTTAAAGTATGTTTCAATATTTGTTTGCTTCACATTTTTTAGCTTCGATTTAAAAACTGCAGCTTCACATGTAAGTAAAATTTTAGAAACATCCATATAAATGTCACCATTGTTATTGCACAATAAATAATTTTGTATGTCTCTTAATTTTGCACACACTTCACTCATACTAGATAAACTAGATTTTGGAGTTTCACATTCGTCCAGGTCACTATTGTCAGAGTTATGTTCTTCATCATTATTGCACAAATCTTCAACAATTTCTGGAATACTGAAGTTAGGGCTCTCTGTAGGCACATGACGATCAATAGAAACATATTCATCTAAATCCACCAAAAATTCGTTATGAACTGCAGGATATAGCTGAGCAAGGAGTATTTCGTCTTCTTCATCAAACATTGTGTCCTCCTGGATAACATCAGAGAATCCGGCCTTGAAAAAACATTTTTTAACTGTAGCAGGAGATACCTTTTTCCTAGCAGCTGTAATCCATACAAATGCTTTGGCTAAATTTATGTTTTTTTCAAAAATTTCAAAATCACATCCATTGTCAATAAACGTTAGAAGCTTTTTAATCAAAAAATTTCGGTAAATGAATTTGAAATTCTGAATTATTCCTTGATCCAAGGGCTGACAATACGAAGTGGTGTTTGGCGGCAGGAAGACTAGTTTAACATTTTCTAATGGAACTTTAGAATGTGAAGTGGCATTATTCAAGAAAAGAAGCACTTTTCTATTTTGTTTTTTCATTTTATTGTCAAATTTATGCAGCCATCTTGTCATAATTTCCGTTGTCATCCATGCCTTTTTGTTAGAAACCCATTCTAAGGGTAATTTGTCCACATGACTACCCTTAAAACAGCGAGGATTTTTACTTTTTCCAATTATTAATGGATCTTCCTTCTCACCTTCCATATTTGCACATAGTAAAACAGTCAAACGTTGTTTTGCTGCCTTCTTCCCTGCACAATTCTCACTTTTTAATGCAAATGTCTTATTTGGCATAGCCCGGTAATAAAGACCTGTTTCGTCGGCATTAAATACATCTCGAGGAGAATAATTTATTAACATCAACGGTAACTTGGTTTTCCAGTCTTTTATATCGTCCAAATTAACGTCACCACAAATTGATTTAAAAGTTATACTGTGTCGCCGACAGAAACTTTCCAACCATCCATTAGATGCTGCGAAATTTTCCATCTTTAAACTGCTTGCTGTCTCCAGTGCTTTTTGTTTAAGTAGCGGCCCCGATATTGGAATTGCTTTATTTCTGGCTTTGCAAAACAAATTGTAGACGACTTGATCCACTGCCAATCCTTCCGACTTCGGAAATTTTCGTTTTAGCTCCATGTTAACACCTTCCTCGACCATCTTTTTTAATTCACCTTTATTTTTCATAATATCGTTAATTTGTGTTTTTCCAACCACATATTTTTCGGCCAACTTTCGCGAACTTAACGCATACTTTTCACTTTCCGCTATTATATTTATTTTGTCTTTTAGCGACAAACGTTTTCTTTTTTGCGACATACTTAATTAAGAACCTTTCGAATACGGAGACAACTTTAAACTGAATTGTTTCCTTTAGAATAATAAAGTTTAAATCGAAAAGGGTGAATTACTACCAGGTAATAGGAAACCCCGGGAAACCCCGACAATTTGTATTAGGTATTTCCGTCAATAAAGATATACATGTCATAAATAGTCCGGCCGACATTGGCAGGTAAATTTCTATGAAAATAGGCCGTAAAAGTTTGGATTATTTGGCCGCGGCCGTTTTACAAAGGTGGCCGTAATTAACGGGTATTTGTGTATGGGAATTTCCTTATAGTCGATTCGGGGAAACTCAGGTGGCCGCTTTAGTCAGGTGGCCGCTTTAGACAGGTGGCCGTTAACACAGGTTTTACTGTATATATATATATATATATATATATATATATATATATATATGTATATATATATATATGTATATATGTATATATATGTTTATATATGTATGTATATCCACCCTTCATCTAAATTATGGCAACAATTCTTTACGACATACTTCAGATACATGATGCCGCCACTTTTGCAAGTCTGTATTATTTCTCCAGGTATTCTCCGCATTTTATCGTAGTATGTCTAATATTGGATTTCGAGACGAATAGACAATTCGTTTTAAGCTACTTCAGACGTTTTCAATTGGGAGGACTCCAGAACCTAAAGAATCAATATATGTAATCAAAGTATTTCTCATCACTTCTTTATATTGAACTTGGTTCGTCGTTCTTGTAACGCAATAAATGTATTTAAGCTCCTCTTCTGATATACAGAATCAAATCATTACGACTGGAGTTTTGACGACGACACTTTCATGGAAAAGTTCAGACACCCTCCTCCTAACGAAACGGGCCCATTCCTTTATCGCCTCTAACCGCGATTCATCACTAAACACGATCTTTAAAAAAGATATTTTCGGTTAAATTTCAAATTTACCTACAATATAATGATATGGCATTTTAAATAATAAGAATTTTATACCCGGTGCCGAAAATTATCATCAGCACAATAGAGAAGATATTAGAATAAGTAATTAACTATTTTCTTGATTTAATATACAATTCTTATTTTATACATATATTTCTAACCACCGTACATATATATACGAGGATAGTTTGACAAGTAGTGAAAATGACACATAGGTGGCGCTCTAATTGGTAAAACAAATGCACTGTAATTTAAGTTGCCTATTTATATGTTTACATTCCGATATTTAGATAAATTGGTTGATTAGTTTAGTTTTGACAGCTGATTGAAAAAGAAACAACACGTTGTTTTGTTAAAATGGAAAAAGCAGAGTATCGTGCGGTGATTAAATACTTCGTAATTAAGGGCATGAAAGCTACCGAAATAAAAGGTGAATTACGGGAAACATTAGGTGAATCTGCTCCATCATCCGCCACAATAAGTAGATGGGTAAATGAATTTAAACGTGGTAGAACAAGCTGTATTGATGAAGCGCGCTCTAGAGCACCCAAAATCGTGACTTCTAAGGAAATGATTATAAAAATCCATAATATTATTACGCAAGATCGACGACTCAACGTGAGAGAGATAGCAGACATGGTAAACATTTCAACAGAACGCGTACACCACATTTTAACGAAAGAATTGGGCCTTTCCAAGCTTTCGGCAAGATGGGTGCCGCGATTGCTTACGATTGATCAAAAGTTCATTCATAAGCGGAATCCGGTTGATTTTTGTAGGCGATTTGTTACTTGCGATGAAACTTGGATACACTACAGTACACCCGAAACTAAACAATAGTCGAAACAATGGTTAGAATGTGGTTCTGCACCTCCAAAGAAAGCGAAACACTTTATCGGCAAACAAACTGATGGTATCAATTTCTTGGGATTCAAAGGGCATTTTGCTCATTGATTACCTTCAGAAAGGTGCCACAATAAACGGACAATATTATGCAGAAATTCTACAAAAATTAAATGTTGAGATTCGTGCTAAAGGGCCAGGAATAGCAAAGAAAAAGATTCTGTTTCACCAAGACACCGCTCCCTAGCATACCAGCACAGTTGCGATGTCCAAAATCCACGAGTTGCATTTCCAATTAGTACCGCATGCGCCTTATTCGCCGGGTCTAGCCCCTTCCGACTTCCACCTTTTCCCAAAATTGAAAACGGCACTAGGTGGAAAGAAATTTTCGTCTAACGACGAGCTTATCATCTTTGTAAATGAGTATTTTGCAAGCCTTCCCGAATCGCATTTTAGAAATAGAATAAGGGCATTGAAGCAGTGTTGGAATAAATGTATTGTTCTTTTAGGAGAATATATTGAAAAATAAAAATTATTTTGTATTTAAAAAATTCGTTTTTTTTTCCATTCTCACTACTTGTCGAACTACCCTGGTATATATACATATATATTATACGGTGGTCAGAAATTCACGGATAATCGTCAGGTAGGACAGTTCTATGATTAATTCTAAGTCGACAATCCGCACAATAGACCATCAATGTTGAAAATGCTTGATAAAAAGTATTTCGAATTTTATGAACATTTCTGCCATGATTTTTACAGTCAAATGAAATTATGCAATTCTACGTTTGTGTAATTAATCGTTTTATGACACATTTTGCTTTATTAAATATTTCTTTAACTGCTTTTTACGTTAAAGTACATATGGGAACCTTGGCCCAAACAATGTCTGTAATTTAAGAATAATTATTTGTCAAATTTTGACGTTTGTCACTTTAACATTCATTACTTTCGCTTTCTTTACTTACCTAATTTTTGTAATAATCCAAGCAACTTGTAATGTGCACTTTCAACGAATATGTTGATATGTATATCGTATTTGGGCGTTGCAATGGAATTGCGCACTTGGCAAAAAACGAATATGCAATAAGGTATCCACACCGGCTGCACTCATCTACCAATACGTTTCGAAGATTGGATCGGAGACTTCGTGAAACAGCCACATTTGTTCCCAGCCAACGCGATGTTAGTAGGCCATGACATCATCATTCCATCTAAGTTGGAGAAGGTATTTTGGATAATGTTCATCAAAATCCTACTAGTAGCACAGACAAATAATCCAGACAATTAACATTTCAAATAAGTTCTTTTAGAGCTTACGTAAAGCCTTTAAAGACCGTTTCATGTTACAAAAGTACAACCATTATAAGAAAATGACAATTTGCAAGAAATTTTAAACAAAAAAAAACAGATCCAATCATTTTATCACTTATTTTATAAAGTGCCGAATGCATCTTCACAAGAAATAGTGTCTTCAATTTGAAGACCAGAATTTAGACACCAAAGAAAGTTCTGTGAATGTTTAACTAGGCATCTTAAACCTCCAAATTGTAGGACCAATATTTCTTCCAAATGAATACGTAAATATGTTGGAGGAGGTATGAGACAATGTTCCATTAAATGTCAAAGCCAAGTGTATTACATACACGATAGTGCACTAACTCATAATGCAAGAATTACAGGAGCATGGTTGAACAAATGTTTTCCAGGTGAGTGGATCGGGCGAACTGGACCAATATGATGGCCCGCAAGGTCACCAGATATTAATCTCGACTTCTTTGTGTGAGGTTTTTTGAAGGAAATATTATATGCGACGTCTCTATTCAATGAACAGGAAGTAATAAATAGAATTAACCCCACAATACAATTAATACCCCAGCTATGTTGCAACGTGTCCTAAATTCAATTCCTCAGAGGCTGCAGCTTTGTCTTGACACCAATGGCCACCAGTTTCTGCATTTACAATAATTATCATTATATTATTATTATTATTATCATTAGACTTAAATAAAACTAGTAATTTGTCATATCATTCTTACTGATTTATTAATGATTTTATACCATGTTGCCAAATCAACCCTTCTTTTAATCAATTCCTGTGGATTAACTAATGACAATACAACATTTTGTGTATAAAGAATGTGGACTCAGAATTAATCATAGAACGCCCTATCTAGCGATTATCCGTCAGTATCTGACCACTCTGTATATAAACTAAATCGATTGTATGGTACTGTATTATTATTCAAGAAGAGAAAAAAAGCTAGAAATAATAATATTTGTTAATTACTAAAACATTATAATATAGCTTAAATATCGACTGACTAAGAAACAATTGTTTTCAAAAAATTCGAGTAGTTGTAAATTGTGTGGTGTGCGTATATACATTTTATGTAAGGAACTAGTTTTATGTTTTATGTAAATGTCTAAAAGTGTTAAAAAGAAAAATATTATTAATTTCTTTGTGTAATAACGACATACGATACATAATAACATGTTAATACAGCCCCAAAGTTTTTTCTCTATTTACGTCTAAGAAAAACGTCAACATAAATTTGTTTCGGACATATGTTTTAAACAAAACGTAAGATTTTTCGTCAGTAATATTCTTGTTGACGTAGGAAACTATGATATATGTGTGTACGATCGTAAGTACATGCCACAGTATATCTTACATTCAGTAAGAATCAACAATGGAGATCTGCTTGACAGTCATTGCTTCTGCTAACGAGATGTTACGGCAAAAAGTGAATTTTCCTTGACGTGTTATTAAGGTCAAATAACTTATTGTGCTACTGAAATGAAACTGTCTACTAACAGTCAAAATTTAATATATAGTTTCTTACATTTTCAGAACCTACAAAAGTAAGGACACGTATACTAGATGTATGGAAAGTGTCTTAAATTACAGATAGAATGCTCATGATTGTTTTGATAGACGTAAAAATAAGATTTTTTGATATATGCAGATATTTTCTTTCTCCATATTAAAACAATAAAATTGTTTTCTTAGAAAAATGTTTGTATTTCGTAAATAACATTGCGTGTATAAATTCGTAGTGTTTTATTTCATTATTAACTCGCTGTGAATAAATATTCTAGATGATTATAATACAAGTTATGGAATGACACGTGAGCTGAGTTTATACAGTGTTACCTAAATTTATTCATTTTTATAAGGAATTGTAAGCAGGTGTAATTAATATTTTAATATGGTGATTCACTGCACTTTATTTTTTCTGGTCAGTACAAACCACCCATGAATATTATATATACGTACATCATTTTTCTGACTAATAACCCCCCATTTAAAATACACTTGTTCGATCGCTCTGATAGCTTCTATATTGCTGTCGAAAAAAGTTCTTTTGTTTTCTTATTAGAGACAAATCGCTTGCATCCGAAGAAATATTTTGAGTGGTCCAAAGATGTTACTCGGGGCTAAGTACGAACTGTTGGGGGGAGACTTTAGCCAACGTATATTGGTCTTCAAATAGGTTCCATGTGAGTGAACGTTATTGTATAAGGAGAATAACGCCCGGGGTTAGGAGACCGCGTCTTTTTTGTCCAGCTTGAGCTTCGCAAGAAGCTCAATGTAATTTTTTTTGGATTTGAGAAAATCGATGTAATTCATGCAATAATGTCTCAGAATATAGTCGCCATTGCCTTTGGGGTGGTTGGATTTGGTTAGGATTTTTTTGACGGGGGTGGGCGCTGACTCCATTCCATCCTAGCACTTTTGCTTTCTGGGATTTAATACACAGTTGTTATTATGCGTAATAAAACACCATCGTCTTGATACTCCTAGCGAAGCCGGAGTTCTCTGCAAACCTGAAGTCGGTTTTGCTGTTGTTCCGCGTAAAATTGTTTCATAACCCATTTGGCGCTAAGTTTATTAAATTTAAGCTCGTCGTGGACAATAGTGTGAACATTTCCAACACTAGTATTTACAATCCCTGCAGTTCCTTTCACAAATATTGCTTCGGTTCAGCTGGTAAACTTTTTGAATGTTTCCAAAATACACAGCATACGCTGGACGGATAGTACGCGTTCACGATCATCCTGAAAGGATTTACACCTCTCGGAGATTTTTCTAAGTGATAAATACTCCACTCTCCAAACTGTTTATGAAGTCTTTGATAAATATCAGTCCCTTTTATGCCTGTATTGAAAGGAAATTTAATAATTACACGTACAATAACATTTTGCACATTGCTGGGCGACATTGTAATACAACTGACAATGTTGACACAATCAAGTTGCAGTTGTTAATGGCGTTATATAACATGCCTACTTCTAGGGATATATAACCGTTTTGCAGTATCTCTTCAATTATATTCAGAAAAAAATAAAATCCAGGTCTAATTTGAATTGCTCTCTTATATCTGCGAATATCTACGAGTACTTCTGTCATAAAATGTTTCTACATCTAAGCATTGGTGATGGCAACAAGTGACAAGTTTCTTCTAAGTTTTCTCTTCTCTTCAACATTTTTACTTTCTGTTTTCTTCCGACTATTGCATTATTAGTAATTCTAACTATGTATTCAAACCTGATTCCTCTCGATTTTTATGGTAATGGATTTGTAATATTTCATATTTTCTCATTTCTTACTGTTCCATTTAGTTTTCCCCGTTATCCTTCTTGTAAACTTAATTTATACAGCGATAATTTTTTCTTCGTGCTTTCTTTCCGGAATTTGCTGGCGTGCCTATATAGTAGTAATAAGGCAAATTATCTTATAAACTATTATCCCAAGCATTGTTTTGCTTAAGGCATAATAAACATTGTTAGCTGTTCTTTCGTGATTTGTTAGGTGAAGTTCTATTCTTATAATACTTCTTGGATATCTTTCCAATCTTTTAAAAAATTCTGTAAAAGTCATCAAATTCCCACTGCTCTTCTTGTTTCTTGAAAATAAAAAATGTACGTAATCTTGATAAGTGTCCTTTCAAACAGCACATCAATGAAATGTGACTAACTTAAACCTACATTATATACAAATGGAGAATGCTTATAAAATACATTCAAGCATATATTATTTACTCTTACAAAGTCATGTTTGCGAATTAGTCATTTCTATACTAATGCGTATTTTTGCGTACTTACAAATTTTTAGAATATTTCTTTTTACGATGTCTACCATTAACTTCGATATAATAACTGTTAAAGAAATTGTAAATATCTGATATGTTTTAGAAATCGCTCAAGAAGAATAGAAACCCACAAACATGGAAACTCAATTAGAATAATATTTCAAAATTCTGGAGATTACCAATCAAGACCTCGTTTAATCCATTTTTCTAAAACGGGTTTATTAAAAACTTAAATGTAGATAGGCATCCACTATATTGTAACATTTTATAATCAAAAATATATTTTAACAATTCTAGTCAAATATTTTGCAGAAACATACATATAAGGACTGTTCTTTTTCTGTTGACCCTAGTAAAATATACGATTTTTGGCACAACGCATTCATTTATAATTCTTTAAAGTATCCCTCTTTAGATCTTATTTTTTCACATTCAAAATATTTTCTAAGTCAGCTGCTTCTTCGAACGATGTAAAACTTAAACTCTGTAACGTATCCTTTACACGTGGAATTAAAAAAAAATTATTAGGTCCGTCTGGATTATATGGCGAATAATATTTTGGATAACCAAATACTCAACCGTTCAGCAGCAGTGCTAGCGCGGACGTTATCATTATGCAAGACGATGAGATTGAATAATTTTTTCCCAAAACACTTTGTGTTACTAAAAAATAAATTCAAGTCTACCGTTTTACATTAACAGTACAATGCCTTCCAGCACTACCTCTAAAATAATTTGGTGGCCATCGATTTTATTTAGACTTTTTCTCGAACAGTTTTTATTTCAACCCACACATTTTTAAAGATTTAAACCGTGCTGCTATTATTTTCAGAATATAACAGTATATAAAACTTCATCTATAATTCGCCACTAGATAGGACGATCCATAAGCAAAACAATCTTCTTTTTCGAATTAAACTCAAATTATCTGAAATTGAACGCGAACAAAACTTATATATCTTCAAATGTACAGATACGGCGTTCGTCTCATACCTTCACATCAATTGCTGCATTTGTCAATACTTCTTTACAACGACGCGGCTGTGTTTTCAATTACGTCCCCAACAGACCAATATTCTTTCCACAAATAGTCATTTTTGGATTAGGAGCTTGAAATGTGTTATTTAAATAAAGTTGACAATTGTGAATTCATTGCGCCACTGCTTTACGGTGCCTAAGAAACATGTATTGTCATCACATATATGTTCAATTTTCTCAGAATATTCCTTGCGGCTTAAGCCAGGTTTTAATTTCTAAAAAATCACAGTTCGATAATATTCTTTGTTCAATGCCATTATTTCTTGTGCAAATTAAAAATATTCAAAAATATTCTTTAATTATTCTGTCACTCTCATTAAACTTGTAAATAACTACGTTTAGAAATTTTATTAAAAATCTCGTTAGCTAAATGTCATGGCCTGCTCGGAGAGCTATATGTACCAGTTATACAAAGATGGTGTATATCAAATCTTCAATTTGGTTTTTGAATAAAGTGAAGTTAATTAAAACATCTTTAAATTTTGTTGTGTTGCTTACTGGCAATAAAATTAAACAAATGACCACCTCTAGCATTAATATAATAGTCATCCTATTTTATTAGAGTGCTTTTCACAACTTTGTCATAAGTTTCAGGTAGTATGCTGACAATTCCTTTCTGAATGTTGGCTTTCAATGTGTCCAGAGTTTCAGACTTATTTAAAAAAAAACGATCTTTCAAGTAACTCCATAATAAGAAGTCTGGTACCGATAAATAAGGGAATTTTATTGCCGTTTTTGCAGATGATTCACACAGGAAACATATATCAAAATGGCCATTGTAGTCTGTACGTGCTCTAATACCACCTGTTGATACCACAAGTGGTTCTTCTTTCATTGTCCTCAAAAAAGTAAGGTCGGATTACTTCCTCTAGCACTAAAACCACACCATACAGTAACTTTTGGGTCACGGAGCGATATTTCGTGAATAAGCTATGGGTTCTCACTACCTCAGAAGTAGTGGTTTTGTTTATTAACAGCTCCATTTAGGCAGAAATAAGCTCTCATTATTTGTTTTTCCCAAAATTCTGCAGTTTCGTTTTCAAAATTCACAGTGGCACTGCCCGAGTATAATTTCTTTTTCATAGTCTATTGGTAGTATTTTTTGAGCTACTTGTATCTTGTAAAGAAGTGGACGCAAGACCACCAATCTTTGTTAGAAGATACCTAACTGAATGGAGATCGCTTTCTTGTTCTTGGCTTTTAACATCTTCTCTGGCAATTAAAAAGCAAAATCATCATAGCGCTGCTCGATTTTTTTAAATATTTAAATTAAATAATGTTATAAACTATTATATTTTAACTAATAAATACCATTTCTCATTTGATAAGTTCATATATGAAATATAACCACAATATTCTAACAGATGTAATATTATACTAAAATATCAAATTTAATGGAATAAGCATGAACGGAATTTCTTCAAGCGACCTTGTTTTCTTTTCATTTAGAATTCTCATTTTCATTTTGTTCTACTCGCTTGAGAAGTAATGGTCGTTCTATAGGTAATTTCGTTCCTTTTTTTCACATTTATCGCAGAAACTCGTGTGGTTTCTCAAATAAATTTACCCGCTTGTGTACTTTTATTCCATTTCCTTCATTTATTAAACTATCACGCACAGCTAAAACACTCTTCGGTGATTTGTAACTGACACTGCTAAGTTTTGCCATTTATAAAGAACAAATTCTTCATGCTCGAAATATCAAGTCCAGAATGATATACGAGGAGCGTTCAAATTTAAATTATATCGCAATAATTATCCATTTACAAACGAATTCAAAAATGGCACGACATTCTTTTTCAATAGTCTTCTTCCTTTTTAATACATAATAACATCGTTCATAGAGCCACCGTATACATCGAGAACAAAAATCTGCTAGCTGCAGATTCACTTATTCTCGAACAGTTCCTATCACGTCTTTTGTATAGTGAAGCTATCCCTGCTAAACTTTCGTTTAAAGGTCCGAACCTGTGGAAATCTAAACGGAACAAGGCTTGAACAATAGGACGAATAAAAAATAACCCATTTCAATTTTTTAATTTTAGTCACCGTTCGAGTAGTACCATAAGAATGATCGTTAACTACAGACAGTCAAATATCATTTTGAAATATCCTTATAAATTATTACCGTAGCCTTTCTTAAAAGTCAAAAATACCTTTCTTCTCATTTTTTTCAAGACCCGAAGGTAATAGACAAATATTATAGTAGGCGCTAGGCAACAGTTGGCTATGCAATCAAAGGTTAGAGCTCTTATTAAAGATCTATGTTAATGATCTTCAGCTTACAAATCTTAAAATCTACAGCTAATTTTTAAGAGGTACCAACGTTTTAGTCAACGCGTCTTTCAGCTGTTATCCAAGAGGCTGACAATAAAGGAATTTAGATGCAATGTTTGATTTATCTCAAACCATGATGATACTTTGTTTTAAACTATAATCGTTGACCAATTTCTATTGCATACACTCACGGTACCTTATAATTGTATACCATAACTCCACATTGGTCTGAGAATGACAGCTAGCAACAATTTCGATTTTCTATCAGTCATCTAGTTGAGTTTGAGGAGTTTCAAACCAAAGTGCTTTCTCTTCACAAAAATGTGAAATTATATCATTCCTAGAACCTCATAACCGTACTATGTTCCGATATATTATAAATATAATTAATTGATATATATATATATATGTATATGTATATCCAATAA
>JAVIWB010004661.1:0-62045 GCA_031893035.1 Dermolepida albohirtum | reverse complement strand
AAATTATATAGCGTGTATTCCACACAATTTTCTTTGAATAAATCGGAAGGTTTAGACCATATATTTGAGCTCGCATTTTTAACTATCGATTAAGGTAGTCGTATTACATTATTTGTTCATTAGATGCCACTGATTAGTCTAGATGAAGTTCACGATTGTTTATCGAATGTGAAGACCATTCGATGAATTCATTTTCTTTTGAGAAAATTAATTGAGAACTTATTCATTCATCGTTTTAAGTTTGCTTAACACCCCCATGATATAAAATTGGCTTAGTCTGCAAGTTCTCTAAAGGTTTAACTTTAATTTTCTTCCTTTAAGGTCTTTAAATATGTCCAGCCAAAGGTTTGGGTACACATCAACTAATTCATCTACACCATGAAACTTCTTGAATTGTTATCTGTTTGTGTAGGGTAGTCTCATCGTAAACTTTATTTTTATTACAAGTTGTCGCACTATTTATAAATTTTGTATATAGTTTATGACAATAAATATTGGGCGATCGTGAAGGGATGCAATGAGTAGGAAGATTACAGCACTAGTTCTTAATAAAATTAGAATTTAGTATTATATCAGTTGAGATACACACAACATTGTGTGCTAATTTGAGTTGAGTAGACAATTTGTATTTGAAATTTTATATTTTCATCACAAGTGGCCAAAAATGATTATAGCTGCGGTTTCTCAGTATCAATGTAAGTACCAGGGATGACAAAATTGTGAACGGTATCCCAGGTTGCGAAAAGTTGTGACAAACAACATCTAAATATGATAAAGCAATTTTCAGTCTTCCTTAATGAGAATTTAACACCGCGTCAAGAGTTGACCGAGATATCTACGAAAAACAAATATAAACATAATAATGCTTAGAGAGCGATTACGTGAGTATAACGGGTCTCTCATTAAACGCTTCCTATCTTTAAATTTAAATAAAACAAAGTGTGTGTGAGGCCTATCGATGCCATTATGTATGGAATATAACATCGTGTAAATGTCCGCCGCGGTTTCGTTAGGTGCGGCGCATCCGAACTGTCCAATTTTCCATGACTTTGGCGCATAAATCTGACTGAATTTGACTGATGGTAAGGGTTATGTTGGTTTTGAGGACTGCTGCGCATAGACTTGCGATTTAAGAAAACCCCATAAGAAAAAGTCTAACGGGATCAAATCGCACGGCCGTGGCCAGTTTACATCATCTCCACGTGAGATGCTGTGTGGCACGTAGCGCCGTCCTGTTGATACCACATGTCGTTGGTGTCCATATCATCCAAATTCAGGTCAAAAGAAGTTGGTAATCCTCGAGCTATAGCGCTCGCTGTTAACGGTGATGGCCTGGCTAACGTCGTTCTCAAAGAAATATGAACCGATGATGCCGCCAGCCCCAAATCCACACCAAGCAGTGATTTTTTCGGAGTGCACTCGACGCTCTCAGATCTCATGTGGATTAGTATCGTCCCAAATTCGACAATTTTGTTTGTTGACGCACCCAATCATCCAGAAATGGGCCTCATCGCTGAAGATGATTTTTTTATTAAAATTAGGGTCAGTTTCCGACTGCTCCAAGACCCATTCAGCGTACACACGTTGTTGTCTATTGTCGTTTACCTTCAGCTCCTGGGTCAGTTGAATTTTGTACGGGTGCAGGCCCAAATTACAACGCAAAATTCGCCAAATTCTGGGCTGCGAAAGGTCGAGTTCTTGTGAGCGACGCGAAATCGACTGCCTCGGATTCTCCTGCACACTCTCATGGACAGCGGCGATGTTTTCGGCAGATCTTGTGTTTCGTCATGGTTGGTTCATTATTTACTGAACCAGTTTATCCACCACACTGCGAATAGTCCTCTCGGTAGGAGGATTATGGCGACCGTGAAATGGGCGAAGCGCGTGGAACGTTACCCGAACGGAATACCCATTTTGATAAAGCAATTTTATCATTTACACGTGTTGTTGAACGCTATATCCGTCCATGATGATTTGGCAAAACAGACTGAATATATGACAGCCAATTCGACAGATGTAGCTTCAACAATATGGCCGCTATAAACTGTCAAAGTTCGGAAGTACCTATTGGAAGAACCGTTATATCAGATTGCAAAATCATTATTCTTTTATAATTAGCGTCAGGAACGATTCGAGTGAGTGTGTAATTGGACACAATTGAACATTATAGGAAGACAATTATAATCCAAAGCTCCGCAGTCGACACATAGTGCAATGTGGAAAAAAAATTGCGATGATGAAATTACTCTCAATCATCGAATGCAAATCTTTAGGCAATTATGAAGCAGAGAATATGTAATAAGCGTAGCTATACCTTAAAACATGTATCACGCAACATCAGTACTGTGTGACGATCATTACCTTCATATTTCTTTGAGATCTAGTATATGGTATAAACAAATGAAGTTAGAATGTTATTGACAGCAATGGCGATTGGACTCGTATGTTATAAAGATGCTTATTAATATTGCTAATGTACACCTTAATTACTTCGAGTTTATCAATCCGGTTCAATGTAAACGTCCTCTTTTAATTACCATATAAACTGTATATATGAAAAATCCTTAGAGGAAGTAGGTGGTAACTACACAAAGTATAAAACTCATTGGTTGGTTATTTTACAACAAATATTACAAAATATGTATTATCCATTTAATAGTACTAATTTTTGCATGATTAGTAATAAGTATGTAATATAATTTAGGAAAAGAAAATTTAAAAGAAATATTGATATATATATATATATATATATATATATATATATATATATATTACACATCTTAGTTTCAATCAATTATAAATGATTACAATTAATACTAATGATCAACTACTTGTTCTGAATCACTTAAGGTTCATATATAACCCCTTTCCACATTAATTTTCGTATTCTGTATACGTATTTCGACAACTAAGTTGTAATCAACAGATAATTAAACAGTGTTACACCTGGAAACCACGGCAAAGACACACGATGTTTACCGTCGAGAGCCAAAACGCACACTGTATATTCGTTTTATATAATTTTTAAAGGAATTGTATTTTAGTCTTAAACTGTCCTAAAAAAAGTACATGCATGCGTCTACTACATCCTCCCTTGTCTATCAAACAAGAGGTCAAAGAGAGATGAGTTATGGGTAAGCCTGCAGAAACAAGTGCGCAAACTCATTGGCGGCGATGATATATTTCGGGTGGGATATACCCGAAGTCGAGATTCATATGCGTATGGTATGTGTATGAATGCCGGATTAGATTGATGGCGAATCGACGGCGTTCTTTGTTATATTTGGCAAGTGTTGATAGATTTCTTAACCGATTTTAGACATTAGAATACACTGGCACTATTATTAAATGTATTGTTTGCAATATCAACATTTTACCGTACAGTATTTTTGTGTGGAAAAGACATGTTAATTGCAAACAACATCGGCTAAATGCGCAACGTGATGTACCATATTATAAATTTCTATATGAATTTATTTTTGTATTAAGTGTGTGCAACATTCCATAAAATATTGTAGACAATGAAGAATTTCGAAACTTTTGGAGGAAATACGGAATGGAGACTGCCAACGAGAGGTCAATTAGAGTATAATTTTCTTCGGGTGAAAAACACGATTACAGATCAAATAAAAGCAGAGTTAAAAGATCAAAAAATATGCCTGACTGTAGATGAAACAACGGATGCAAGAAAGAATAGAATTTTAAATGTATTAGTGCGCACTTTAAAAAGCGGTGAGATATCCTTGGCTCTTCTTTTACGCAGGATAGTAGAAACATACTTTTGGGAAGTTCGATATATCGGCAACCCAACTTGTAATATTGGTTACAGATGGGACTTCGGAAGTTACTAAAACAATCTTATCCTCAATTGATTCACATAACCTATTTGCTCCATGCATGTCATCTTATAGCTGAATTTATTAGAAACAAGTTATCCAAAAGTAGACCAATTTATAGTTTCTACCAAAAAAAGTTTTTACTAAATCTCCAAAACGCACTTGTGAATGTAAACAGGCTTGTCCAAACATTTCTCGGCCACTACAGTCGGTATTGACGAGATGGGTATCTTTTAAATCCGCAAGGTGCTCAAGCAATTTCAGTAAGTCAGCAGCTGGTTTCAGATATCGAAATCCATACTCAAATAGAGCAAATTTCTGAAAATTATTCAATTCTTTTAGATACTACAAATATTTCCAAACTAGGGAAACACTAAGCTGTCATTACATGAAGCGCTAAATATAGTATATTACCTCAAACTCTCGTTAGGAAATCTAACAGATAGTATAGGAAGATTAACAATCCATAAATTGTGTACGGTTATAAATATGAATCCCGATTTTCAGACTGTAGTGCGTATAGACAAGAGTTTAACTGAAAACCAAGAGTGCGAATATGATACGAACGGCCTTTTTAAATTCGCGAACATCACATCATTAGACGCAGAACGCTCCTTTTCCAAATACACCAACATATTTTCACCGCGCCGTAGGAGTATGACTGAGTCAGCACTGGAAGGCATACTAATGACACTATTACAGCGAATTTTTGCGTCACTCTACATCAACAACACAAAAAAAAAACTAAAATAGTAAGTAATTACATTTATTATTTTAAATATTGATAGTAACTGAGCCGTACGCTACTGCGAAAGCACTCGTTTCTGCAGCCTTAGTTATGGGTAGGGCCCATGTTAGTATTCAACACATGGCCCTTATTCTTCAAAATGTACATGCTTTCTATGTTCTTATTATTTTATGTATCTTTGCCTTTTTTTTGTAATAATCTTAAAATAGAAAAATAGAAACGTTCATCACGGCGGATTCAAATCATAGCATGCAACAAAAGATGGCTTCTTCCAGTTTTCTTATCAATCGTTTGCTTAGTTTAACGAAAGTGAGATACGAAAAAGAATTGAACTTGATTCAGAATATCGTGAGATACAATAGTTTTGATTCGGAAATAATCATTGGATTAATTAAGGAAGGCTAACATAAGAAAGACAATTCGGGATATCACATGTCTGTCACCTCAAAGCAATCGAGGCAAGTAATTTATATGTTTGCCTTTTCACCCCTTGACGAAAAATTTAAATAGTGTTTTAAAGAGTGCGGTTTTCAAGTAAAATTTCGGTCCACCAAGTCTATCAAATGCCTTTTAGGAAATGCAAAAGACAAAGTCAAGGACAATAAAAAATCGGGAATTTACAGAATTAAATGTTTAGATTGCAATAAACAATATATCGGCCAAATAAAACGATCTACAGAAGCCCCGTATAAAGAACTTATTGCGCACATCAAATTCAATCGACCAGAAAAATCCTGTTTAGCAAAACATGTGTTGGAAAGTAATCATAATGTAACCGCGGATTGTACGCACTTGGTAAAGAATGTGTGTAATTATCGCGAATTAGATACATATGAAAGCATGTACATTTTGAACAATAAGGGCCACGTGTTGAACATTGACATGAGCCCTATACATGCATGAGTCATCTCTCTTTGACCTCTTATGCGATAGACAAGGGAGGGTGTAGTAAGTAAACCTATCCATGTACATTTTTAGGATAATTTTAGACAAGAATACAATTTATTTGAAAATTATGTGAAACGAATATACAGTGTGCGTTTTAGCTTTCGACGGTACAGATCGTGTACGGAATTTGTTACGTGCAGGTTTTTGTTGTTGTTTCCAGGTTCAACATTGCTTAATTATCTGCTGATGATGACAACTTAGTTGTCGAAAACGTATACAGAATACGAAAATTAATGTGGACGGGGGTTATACATCAACCTTTAGTGATTAACAACAAGTAGTTAATCATTAGTATTGACATTAATTGTAATCTTTTATAATTAAGTTAATTAATCATAGGCTCCTTCAAATTTACGTACTTGCTCTTATTTTATTAAAAGTTAGCAAAAGATAACCAATTTTTTATTTCGATACGAACTATGGCAATTAAATAATGAGACTGCGCTGAGATGAGACTGTAATAGGGATGTCATTGACCTTGATACTTCCCAAGCAACAACCCGACGTTTTGTCTCTGTGTCTGCTTTAGTTTACTTTCGAGCTTTAATTTTAAAGGACACTGTTACTTAGTAGTGCCGTGATAATGGTTGACATCAAAAATTAAAAATTATCGCCAACAGAATGTTTACAAACGTTAAAGAAGATATTTGGTGATAATGTTGTGTCACTAGCGCGAGTTTTTGAATGGCACAAACGGTTTTCTGAAGGTCGGGAAGAGGTCGAGATGATGAACGTCCTGTCACGACTCGTGACTGCAAGAATTAATAAAATGGTGCGGAAAGACCGATGTCTGAGCATTCGGATGATTACCGATATGGTAAACATTAGCAAAGCAACAGTAAGAGTCATTTTGCAAGATGATTAAACATGATAAAAGTTGGTGCCGAAAATCCTCACTCAAGAACGAACGACAATCGGATAAACATTTGGTCTGACATCATGGAACGACTCACAGAAGAACCAGACGTGCTCACATATAATGAAACTTGGATTTTCAAGTATGACCCGAAACAAAGTGTAAATCGATGCACTGGAAGATCGCGGGATCGCTAAGACAGAAAAAAGCACGAATGAGCAAGTTGAAATTGAAGGCAATACTGATCGTTTTTTTTTTCAATATCAAGGGTGTTATCATGACTGATTGAGTGCCTGAGGGTGAAATTGTTAATTAGAAATACTACAAAGAAGTCCTAATCAAGCTGAGGGAAAGACTAAGGAAGAAAAGACCGGATTTGTAGAAGAACAGCTCGTGGGTTCTGCACCAGAAAAACGCACTAGCTCACAATGCTCTAGGAGGTTTTAGCGGACAAGCGCATTTCTACGCTTGATCATCATCCGTATTGCCCAGATCTCGTACCATGTGGCTTCCACCGGTTCCCAAAATTGAACCGTGTATTAAAGGAACACCTTTTCAGTCTACTGAATATGTAAAAGCTAAAACGGCAGAGTTGTTGAAGAGGCTGACAATTGATGAACTGCAGCATTGTTTTGAACAATAGAAGACACGTATACAGCGGTATATAGATAGGGGAGGAGAGTATGTCGAAGGGGATAAAAGTTAAATATAAGTTATTTGCAATAAATAACATTTCTCACACTAGGCTCATTATTTAATTACCACACCTCGTATGTGTTTTTTTCAAGATACAGTAACTATTACATGAACAGACGCTGAATCTCAAAAAGGAAATTAGATGTATTCCATGCGCTTACTCGAATTAATTTGTGTTCATAGAATAAAATAAAACTAAACAATAAAAAGCGTTTGTTTATATATGAAATAGAAATAGCTTATATGCTATATATATTCCCTCGTTCGGATAGTTCCATTTCTATTCGAGAGATGGAAATACAGTTTTTTTAATTACTGTAGGTTTTGTTTTTGAACCGTCGAAGGAACTTAAATCTCGCTTCGTTACTGAATAATACTGAATAATACCCATTCATTGTGACCCCAATCGATATCCTCATTTGCTCACGTTCTACGAGCTTTTTTACGCAAACTAACTGCCTTCGGGAATATACGTTACATGTATGGAAATGATTTCTTATTGTTTGCGTTGATAGTCACCTTCCAGCTGCAGTAGCAAACTCATTCACTTCGAATGTGGGTTGCATTAGGGGTACGATTTCTACGTTTCAATTGCGACAACTATCGATCATCTCTTGTTGATGTTGGCTGACTTTGCACTTGCCTTAGTCAAGCAGATTCAGTTTCCGAAAAGCGATTTCATAGTTTAGAAATTACCTTCGGTCCACTGTAAATACTTCAGTAACACTTTGTTGTGTTCTTTCTACTTTCTAATTGACTTATGGCCCTCCAAGTCTCTACCTCTAACACATCATGATGCGTTTCAATTTCGCACAATACTCAAAATTGCATATCTGCACTACTAATCACAGAGGTAAATTTTTGGAGTGCACTTTGTGTGTGACGATCGCTTTAATATATTTGTAAACATGTTAAGACACGTTCATGTATTCGTTTTTCTTTTGTTTAAATTAGTTAGAAACTAGTTGATAGACATATATATTTGTAAGTGTTACATTAACTGTCAATATATGAAAAACTATCAGGTCTGCCGGAAAGTTTTGTCCGTTTTTAGAATAAAACAAAATAAATTTTTCATACCTTGAACAAACCTTGTTGAACAATATAATTTCCATAATCATTTATGACTTCTTGTCAGCGTGATGGCAATTTGTATATCCTATTTTTAAACAATGCCTTATCATTAGAGGCGAAAAATTGAACCAGTCTGATATCTTCTTCGTTTTTGAATTTTCTGCCTTGCAAAAAATTTTGTAAGGACAGAAACAAGTAATAATCGGAGTGTACTAGTTCTGGCGAGTATGGTGGATATGATAGAAGTTCTCAAGCCTAGCGCTGCGAGTTTCTGACGAGTCCCCAAAGCAGTATGTGGCCTGGCATTATCATGAAGCAGTGTGATATCGTTCCTATTGAACATCGTCGGCTTCTTTTCTTGGACTGCTGTTTTTAAATTATCCAACTGTTTACAGCACCTCTCCGAATTTAGCTTTTCTTTCGGTTTTAACAGCTGAAAATGTATCGGTCTTCGAATGTCCCACCATATACACAACATTCTCTTAAGTTCAACTTGGGTTTAGAGGTGAAGAGTGTAGGTTGTCCGGATTCACAATATGCCCTTTTCCTTACAATGTTTTCATAGGGAATCCACTCTTTATCCCCAGTTATCATCCGGTTCAAGAAGGGTTCGATTTTTTTCCCCACATGCAGAGATGTGCATATGATTACTCGATCTTTCAAATTCTTTTCACTTAACTCATGTGGTACCCATTTCAAATATTCCCACATCAATCCTACCTGAATCAAGCCTTTCCGAAATCTCCGATGTTGTCAAAAAAGGATTTTGCCCTAACATGGTCTTTACCGTATCGTCGTCGATCAAAGATGGTCGCCCAGAGCGTGACTTATCAAAAGGTCGTAATCAACTATTTAAAATTTTTCGAACCCTCTTCTGCATTTTTTATAAGAAACTGTACCTTCACCACACACTTTCTATATATTTCTTCACGCTTCTGTAGCACATCTTCCTTGTTGGAATTCGTATAAAGTACAGTGGCGTAAATGAAATTTATCAATAGCCATGGGTACACGATCGCGTCTCACTTAATACTAACATGAATTATCTTCGTTTTAGTTCTTTTGTTAGGTCAGTGATAAAAAGAGAGAGCCAAATATGCGTCAAATTAATATGAATAATAAACTTGTAACCGGAACGGGCAGAACTTTTCGATACACCTAATATATACAAATTTGAATTATAATCTTTGCAGAAAAAGACAACTAAAAATTTGTTTTAATAAAAATACCATTAACCGTTTCTGATATTGATACTCCAGACTAGGAAGATTATATAAAATGCACAAACTAGTACAAATGTGATTATTTTAGAGGTAGAATAAATATCCATTACATGATATATTTGTTATGGAAGAACATTTCAAGCGATAAGACAGTATGTTAAAATCGTGCGTTTATCTGTAGAAAATGAAAATAAATTTGGCAACACGAATAAGAAATTACACGTTCTACGAAAATAAACGTGAAATTAGATTTTTGAAATGGCGGTAATTTAAACATATTGTACAAAATGCCTCTGTTTCTTAGTTTTATAATTTTTTAAGAATATTTTTAGAAATTAACTGTGAAGTGAACCATCGTTTACTTTTATATTTTACTCAAATTTTTCGACGGTAATATATTATACTATTTTGGTAAAATTCATTTATTTTATTCAACGCAGTCCGCCTTTAGCTTCAATACAACTTTTTGAACGGTCAATGAAGATGTCGAATGAATTTTTAAGCTCATCTTTAGAGATGTCCTTCAAGATCGCTGTCGACGCCTTTTTAATGGTTTCGACGTCGGCATAACCCTTTTTAGATAGGCGCTTGTAACAAACTTCAACTATAATTTTTACGAAATTGAGTGCGCACATGACGAATACACGGCCCAAAAGACGCTTCATAACATCAAGATAATATACAGTATTGACTATTTGACTAGTTGGTACAAACTCTATGTGCACTATGCTTTTCGAATCATGAAAACAAATCAATATTGTCTTCACTTCTCCAAACGGCTTTTTTTCGGTCTTAATTCGCTTGGATGCTTCCATTCAGAGCTTTGATGCTTGGTCTCTGGATCATATTGAAAACACTACGTCTTATCGCCGGTTACATAGAATACCTGAAGTTGTCGTCTTTTTTGGAGTCTTTAATCAAGTCTGTACAATGTTGAATTCAGTTAGCTTGTGTGATACAAACCTTGCAGAAATCTTTCTCAGTCTCAAATGCTGTGTTAAAATGCGGTGAATTGAATCTTTGGAAATATTTAATTCCATTCCCACATATCGCAACGAGGATTTCTACTCATTTCTGATAAATTCACGCACAAGTTCAATGTTACTTTCCGTAACCATAGATTTTTTTGCACCAGGATGTTAGTCGTCATTTATGTCCTTACAACCGTCTTTAAATCGTTTATACCACTCATTCACACTCGTACGTGATAAACACGCACCACCATACATTCGCTTCATCAAATTAAACGTTTCAGTAAACGATTTATCGAGTTTCTAACAGAACTTGATATTTACACTTTGTTCAAAATAAATTTTTCGACCAATGCCAAATACACAGTTATTTTATCAGCAATTTCTCTGCTTCTAATGATGCAAGTGTCATAATATTTTGATTTAATATATTGGTGAAAGATCTACCTTGTTGACGCTAACTTTTTTATTAAATGGCGCCACTAAGAATTGTTATTTTAAAAAAGTTTGGTTTTGTTTACGACAGACTGTGTAAAACATTATTCAAACTGACACAGAAAATTGATTTTTATTATGGTATAATTAATTAATTGAATAAATGTTAGGTATGCGAATATTAAATATACATGGACAAGATGTTCTATTAAATTTATCACAGCGGAATTTGAAAATGTAACATTTAAACATACATTGATAAGATACTTTATATTTTCGAAGAGATGAACCAACCTATCTTTATTAATTTGTTGACATTGTCTCGTAATGTTGTTCCGTAGATCGTCCATGTTGCTATTTGAAGTTTGCAAAATAATTTTTACATGCAGAAAGAAGCGCAAAATTTAAATGTGTTAAATTGCGCGATCTTTCAGTAAAAAGGTTGTCGAAAGATTTTCGCAGATACTCCAGAGTAGCTTTTGCAATATGGTTTAGCAAAATCTTGATGGAAATAGCCAGCTCATCATGAAATTGGTTTATAAACGAGTCAAGGATATTTTTGCGGAAAGTTTCTCTGATAATACTTTCTTTAAAAATATTGAACCGATGATTTTTGTTCTGGACCGGGCTATACGAGGTGTGGCAATTAAATAACAAGACTGGTGTGAGAAATGCTATTTATTGCATATAAACTCATATTTAACTTTTGTCCCCTTCAACATTTATATATAAACATACGCTTTTTATTGCTTATTTTATTGTATGAACATAAGTTAATTCGAGTAAATGCATGGAATACATCGAATTTTCTTTTTGGGATTCAGCGTCTGTTCATGTAATAGTTACTGGATATTGAAAAAAAACAAAAAAAATACATACGAGGTGTGGCAATTAAATAACTTTTATCCCCCTCGACATATTTTCCTCCCCTATCTATATACAGCTGTATACGTGTCTTCCATTTCTGCTTTTACATGTTCAACAGCCTGAAAATGTATTCCATTTAATGCACTTTTCACTTTTGGGAACAAGCTAAAAGCTGCACAGATAGGATATTGTGAGCTGGAACTTTTATCATGTTTAATTCATCATGCAAAATGTGTCTCACTGTTTCTATGTTAATGTTTACCATATCGGCAATCATCTGAATGCTCAGCATTAATTTCATTAATTTTCTGAACGTTCCTTTCAGTTCTTGCAGTCACAGATCGACCAGTTCATCATTCTTCTGGACCTTTAGAAAACTGTTTGTGCCATTCAAAAACTCACGCACGTAACAAAACATAATCACCAAACCACCTCATTTAACATTTGTAAACATTCTGTTTGCGATTTTTTTAATTTGGCAAGGAATTTCAGGTTAATTCGCTGCTCGTTTTTTATGTCAACCATTATCACGGAATTACTAAGTAACAGTGCCCTCTACAATTAAAGCTCGAACGAAAACTAAAGCAGACAGAGAGACGAAACTACGGGTTGTTGCTTGGGAAGTATCAAGGTCAAGGACATTTCAATTGCAGCCTCGTCCGATGCGGATATAGAAGGAGCGCAATCTCGTTATTTAATTGCCATACCTCGTATGTAGTGCAATTTCTAAAGAATGCAAGACAGTTTTGCGGATATAATGAGGATTCTTAGTGTTGCATAAGCATATGTGATGAGAATTTACATATCCATTTAGATGAAACCATGCTTCATCAGTAAAAATGTTTTGTCATTATTAAGATTGTTATTAAACTAATGGCAATGTGTAACTCTCTTTCCATAATTTGGAGGAAGCAGTTCAGAGTACATTTGCAATTTGTAAGATAACATTTGAAGGTTTTTTTTAAGAATATGTGTCGGTCCTATATTTAAATTTCATTGTTGAGATAGCAATCGTAGAGAAATTGTAAGACGTGGACTACATTTCTTGCTAGTTCGACAATATTTTCGTTTTTACGTCTAGACTTTTGTTTTTGGTATGCGATTTACAAAACCACTTCCGTCAAAACACGCTGCTATTCTTGAAACTTATCGACGATGAAATTTAGAAATCCCTGTCGAAATTTTTCTCTACATTCATAGAATACCCATTCATATTTTCAATGCCAAAGTAGGACTTAAACATGTTTTTTTTTTTTGTTCATGATTAAAGACTTTATTGAATAATAATTCAAAAAATAATTGAACTTAAACTCGACTTAAGTCAATAAATTGCAATTTATGACGTTTAAAAGAATATAGTATGGATTTATTACAGATGCATTCCCCAGTCTCTAGTCGCCCGGGAGCCAAAGACTTTTGAATACGTGTTGTATTAACAAGCGGACTGTTATATTCGCAGATCTGTAACGGCCATTACTATTGTATAAACAGTTTTCTGAAGTAGTTAGAAAGACTAGTTGTAGACTAGTTGCAGACTAGTTACATACGATTATATTATTTTTATATGTAAATATTCATGCGCGTACTTGACAAATGACGATCGTGCACATTCAAAAAATTTATTGTCTATGGTATGAATAAAATAAATATACATACCAATTCTATTGAATTATTGTGTGTCGAAGATTACAGCAAGATAAATTCCGTAGTAAATTATTGAATTATTTCATATTTGCGATTATTGTCACTAGAAATCAGGTTTTAGATTAAAAAAGTACATACTAGAATCGGAGTTCCTATATATGCCGACTATTTATAAAGCTTACGTATACAAAGTTATTGTATAATTTTGCTCGATTCTGCATCTAAATGTATGTTTTCCTTGTAATTTACGCGTTACTCATGATTTTAGATTTGTTGACTTGTTGCTGCGTTTATTAGTGTGTAACAATGAAAAGTTCGGTGCACAAATACAAAAGCACGTCAAAGAACTTGTAGGACATGAAATGTCCTCCGCTTTATACCCAATACTTTTCGAGCAAATCAAAACAATCGTTGATAAATTTTTTGATCAACAAGGACAAGTTGTGGTGTCAGAATTAAATACTCAATTCATTGAACATATAATCTTTATAATGAAGAATATTTTAGATAACACCAAAAATGACCAACCTTCAGAACATTTGGGTGTGACTAGTATAGAAGGGATGATGTTAGCAGTTGTTAGGTAAAGTTGGAATAAACTTTTTATTATTATACCAAATTAAATTTAAATTTCATTCTATTTGCAGATATGTAAGACATTTGGATATGACAGTACATGCGATACACATCAAAACGAAACTGTGCCAACTAGTTGAAGCAATGATGAAAAGACGAGACGACTTAGCTTTTCGTCAAGAAATGAAATTTAGAAATAAACTGGTTGAATACCTTACAGATTGGGTTATGGGCACATCACATCAAATAGCTCCACCAAGTTCTGGCGATGTCACCATTATAACCAGAGATTTGGACCAAGCCTGTATGGAAGCGGTAGCGGCTCTTCTACGGGGTTTGCCACTGCAACCCGAGGAATCTGATCGTGGTGACCTGATGGAAGCAAAAAGTCAACTATTTCTCAAATATTTTACTTTGTTCATGAATCTTTTAAACGACTGTTCCGACGCTACTGACATGGAAAAAGATGTTCCCAGACAACGTATTGCTGCCGGAAAATTAAACGCATTAAGGACTGCTACAATACAAGCGATGTCAAACTTATTATCAGCTAATATTGATAGCGGTCTAATGCATTCTATCGGTAATATTTCTCTTTCTGTTTATTAGTATTTATACAAGTCGTGTCTTGTAGATTTGGGTTACAATCGTGATTTACAAACTCGCGCTGCATTTATGGAGGTCTTGACGAAAATTTTACAACAAGGCACCGAATTCGACACTTTGGCTGAGACAGTATTAGCTGACCGTTTCGAACAATTAGTACAATTAGTAACCATGATTAGTGACAAAGGCGAATTACCAATAGCAATGGCGCTAGCAAATGTAGTAACTACATCACAAATGGATGAATTAGCAAGAGTTTTTGTAACTTTATTTGATGCCAAACATCTACTTTCTCCGCTATTGTGGAATATGTTTTATAGAGAAGTTGAAGTGTCTGATTGCATGCAAACGCTGTTTCGGGGAAATTCATTGGGTAGCAAGATAATGGCATTTTGTTTCAAAATATATGGCGCTAGTTATCTGCAAACACTTTTGGAACCTTTAATTAGGCCCCTATTGGACGATTACTGTTCCAGTTTTGAAGTAGACCCGGCACGACTGGAATTAAATGAAGATATTGAAGAGAATCGCCAGAATCTTATTATCTTGACGCAAAGAGTATTCGATGCTATTGTCAGTTCTGCTGACAAATTTCCTCCACAATTACGATCGATGTGTCATTGTTTATATCAAGTACTAAGCAAGCGGTTTCCGCAATTTCCTCAAAATAATATAGGTGCCGTGGGTACAGTTATTTTTTTACGTTTTATAAATCCAGCTATAGTGTCCCCACAAGAAATGGGCATAGTTATTAAACAAGTTCCTACATCTGTAAAAAGAGGTTTAATGCTTATGTCAAAAATTCTGCAGAACATCGCGAATCACGTGGAATTCAGTAAAGAACAACATATGCTGCCATTCAATGATTTTCTAAGAGCCCACTTTGAAATTGGAAGAAGGTACTATACGTTAAACATGCATTAAATGGCGGCTGAACATCGTTTTTTTAGATTCTTCATTCAGATAGCTTCCGACTGTGAAACTGTGGATCAAACGTCACACTCGATGTCTTTTATTAGTGACGCAAATGTTTTGGCCCTACATAGATTATTGTGGAACCATCAGGAAAAGATTGGGGATTATTTGTCGAGCAGTAGAGACCACAAAGCCGTAGGACGAAGACCGTTCGATAAAATGGCTACTCTCTTAGCTTATTTGGGTCCACCAGAACATAAACCAGTTGATTCGCAGTATGTCTTCATGTGTCTTTATGTGTTTCTTTAAAACAGTTTATAACAATAAATATTTTTAGTTTACTTTTTTCATCTTATGCCAGGTGGAGCTCAATAGATATGTCATCAACAAACTTCGAAGAAATTATGGTTAAGCATAATATGCATGAAAAGGATGAATTCAAATCAATTAAATCATTGAATATTTTCTATCAAGCTGGTACAAGCAAATGCGGATATCCTGTGTTTTACTACATTGCTAGGCGGTATAAGTATGTTATTAATAGAGAAACGTGACCTTAAATCAAGGATATGTGGATGTTACTGACATTATTTGACGAAAACAAACTGTTCTTTGCTTACAACAGGTTTTTATTTTTAAAGTAATTACCTTATGTGTGTACGTCTTTGAGACTATTGTTCTTGACGAGTTGGAACGGCATACTAAATATATTAGATGCTTCTCATTACTCTCCGTTTATGATTGACGGTGAGGATAAAATATTAGCGAATATATTTTTTTAGATAGAAGTACATAAAAATGGGAAGTTTTTTACAGAAAAAAAATTATAGCATGCATACGTACTTTGTCCAATAAATACTGAGGTCATAAAAACTATTTTACAAAATTTAAGGAACATCAATCTCGTCTCTTTCAAAATACTCCTCATGTGTAGCAATACACCCATCCCATTTCCGTTACTATTGTTTTAAACATCTCTGGCAGTTCTTAGAAGCCAGGCTCTTGATCAATTTCGTTATTTCGCGTTTTATTGTCTCCACATTGTCCCAGTTGCCGGCCTGCATGACCATTTTACATTTCGTAAACCAAACAAAAAATAAGGGCGCTCTGTTCGGCGCTCTGTTCATGATATCAAACTATAGGCCAGAAACTCACGGATAATTACTGCTGAATGTGCAGGCGCATTGTCGTGAACGGCGATCATTGTCACCAGTGAAGAAATTTGTTCGCACACGATTTCTGTAGAACTGCCACGTAGAAAGCAACATTGACAATCTGTCCTCTAAAAAGGAAGTCATAATGAATGTCGTAAAGAATAAGCAGTAATATCTTGACTTTTTCGATATCTTCGTTCGTGGTTCATCTTTTTCAGTCCTTGCTCTATGATTTCAGTTCGATGTCGCGCTCATAGAACCGGATTCGATATCTGTTATTACCCTTTTAAGAAAACCAGACGTTTGAGCAAAATTTATCCGATCGGCGCAGTATTCGGTCTATTACAGTTTTTAGTCAAGCGGTAGCAACTTTGGTACGATTTTTGTACATCATTTTTTCAATCTCAAATGGTTGGCTAGAATCTACAGACGATTTTTCCAAATTCGGTTCATCAGCAATCATTCAGGCAGTAATTTGGTAATTGGAAAGCACAAGATACCGCACACTTTCGCTGTCACTGAAACTCTCTATTCACTTGAAAAGAATTGTTTACTTCACTTTTTTCCTAAGTTTCAATCTCCATCGTCGATAAGAACCAAAAAATGGGCGTCGCAAAACAAATCCCATTTTTTGCCTTGACAGTTTAATGGTTACTGACGAGCAGTCAGTGCATAGTCATGCGCTTCATCCAACCAACCTAGTAGCTAGATCACGTATTTATTGGACACACTACATAAATAAATATTTAAAGTTAAAGCTGTACATTGACTTTTATGGACATTTACTGTAAACAAGAATCTTATCAACTAATTAACCTAATCAGTTGTCTTGTTCGTTATAAATTTTCATGTAACATTATTGCTTGTTTGACATACCTAAAACTAAATGTTGATCTATCCGGCCGAAAGAAATTAGAAACAATCCCAAAGAACGGAAGGTAAATTGTTCTGAAACAGCAACCAAGGAAGCTCTAAGACAATAACTATGCAAGAATATGTGTTGATGAAGTTTTCACAGTTTTTTTTTGTCTATGATGGTACAGAGCCCCTATCTATAACAAATAACTTTTGACGAAATTTATACTGATAACGTTGGTACTCATTTTTCCAAACATATTTTGTAAATCTTTCTAGATACGTTTATTAGTCATTATTTAAACAAAATTTTAAATTTGTGAACTGTTTATTGGTATAAGTGTCTGTATGACAAAAAGGGTTTATTGATTACCGACGGTTAATGGACCTAATACGCATTATGGATTTCAGAAGAGATTTACATAAACAATAGATAACAAGCAACTGATCTGTGTGTTCATAAGACAGGTTTTCTTTTACGTTTGGTCGTTAATGAAGAGCGCTTGATCTTGATGAATAATAAGTTATTCTGTTAAGGTTCATATATGGAGATTCTTCTATCTGTGCGTTTTTGTTTACAAAGAATTTAAATGCCTAAAAATAGTTAAAATTGTAGTCAAAATGTCCACATACTTTGTGTACGAAAGCGATATTAACAATAACTACATTTTATAAGAGAATAATCACCTGAAATTTCGAGGTCCAGATACGAATTCAATAAAACTATTTGGAAAATAATCAAATAAACGATTCATACTAAGCTCTTATGCCAAAAAAAGTTAGTAACGAACGTACTTAAGTGATGATGCGCAACGAACAAGATGGAATATCATATTATTGTAAATACACTATCAATTATAAGATTGGGCACACAAGCAATAACAACAGAAATAGAAAATTAAATTTGAGCAACTAAATTTTATTTTCATCAAAACAAGTATTTGACATGGTTTTGCAGATTCGAGGCGTATTTATTGCGCTAATTATTCTAAATAATGACATCCATTGTTTCAAATATTTTGTGAAGTTTTAATAGTTTCTATTAGAAAGGGTACTAGGAAAGTTTTGCAATACAGCTTTGTTTATTTAATTTTTTCAACGTAATTTCCTCTACACTCAATACACCTCTCCATCCTCCGAAACCAATCTTTAAACCAGTTCTGCCAAGTTTCACTAGGGAGTAAAGCACACTTGTTGTCCCAAGCCCGCAGAATGTCCTTATCACTGGAAAACCGCCTCCCTTTTAGCTTCATTTTCAAATGTGGGAACAGTGTAAAGTCGCAGGGAGCGAAATCTGGGCTGTAGGGAGGGTGTCGTGGTCAAATATTCGGTGTAGGCTTTAGTGCGGTGAGCTGGAGCATTATTGTGATGGAGGAACTAGGTGTCCATTCTTGACTTTGGCCGCAGTATATCACTTAGCGGTGACTGTCTTCTGTGTCCAAAACAACGCATTCCACAATTCCACTCGATTTGAAAAATACAGCTATCATTTTCTTCTTTTCAGATCGGGATTCTCTGACAACTATGGGTGTGTCCTCATTAATTGTTGCCTTCTATTTCCACAGAAATTTCAATTTCTTCTACGTCATTATGCTCTCGTCCAAAGTTTAGATTTCTAACTTAATATTAGTGTACTACCTTTTTAAGTAATCTGTTACTTTTTTGGAATTTCTTTCTTGGGAATATATTTTTGATGCCTTTAAATAATTTTACAGTGGTTATTCTTTCTGAAACTTCCTCAATTTCCTATTTTATGTTTATTATTACTCGTAAATACACGTTTTAACTTATACCAGTTTCTTATTCTCGATCTGTATATACATATGTACATTACGTTATTTCTTATTCCTACTGATGATCATACTTCATTCTTTATTTTTGCTGTTCATTCCTAATGTTCGCTAGCTCAATCCACACAAATTGAACTATAATTTCTGATGGTTCTGGTTTCGCAAGGTCTCCATTTTAAACTATTGGCCGACATTTTTTGTTGTAGATCTCGACCTATGTTTACCCTTCATTAAATTATAAAATCATATCAGTTTAGTGCTAAATAGTTTTGATGATTGTTCTAGAATTCTTTCCCCAGATCTGTGGTGTATATATGTTTGGTGTTTGCAATCGATTAATGCAAAGTTTGATTCATTGAACTAGAAGACGCCTTCAGTCATCTATAATATATTCCTTAACCCAATTAAGTCTTTTTTTAATTCACGGCAGTTAAGTGAGGTTTTTATGGATTTACGCCTTTGAAAGTTTGCTTTAACTAAACCTCACTTCACGGTTTAAAGACCAATAGTTTTTTTTTATTGTGGATGGTAAAGTTCAGCACATTTTATGGTAGATCGCATCCTACTATAACGTGTGTCATGCGCTTGTTAACTAACCTGTTGCTTCTGTTTTTGGTCCTCTTTTTCCACTTTGATATAATAAAACAATAAAAGAAACTTACACTAAACTTCATTAAATAATCAATTTCACTACGATAAATGTAAATAGTTTCTAAGATTATACTTTTTCGGTCTATTTTCAAAAGCATTACAAGTAACATTTTTTTATATTGGTTTTTGTTGAACATAACATATGCTAAACTTATGATCGATTAACATTAAACAGTTTCTTACATATAGATTTATTAAAATAAATAGTATGCTACTTCAAAAACTTCTTTTCGGGCTCAGCCATTATTGAATTTCGTGAAACTTTCAGAATCGACTTTGTTTTTTGGTCCGCGTTGTATATCCGTGTGTTGCTTCGGTTCGTTGAACTGTATCGCAAAACAACACGCAGATATATGAAGAGGAGCAAAAAACTACTTTAATTTTAAGAAGACTTCTGAAAAACATTCTGTCAAGCAAATACCGGGAAGGCTTCAAAATAAAATATTGCTTTAATTATCCAATACACTTATGGTCAGCTTATGATCGATCCGTCCAGGCGTCGAAACGCTTCTCATAACCACTGTCCGATATCGCCTTCACAGCTCCTTCTGCAAGTTTTATTTTATGACTTCTATGGATTGAAAACTTCTTTCTTGAAGTAGTAATTTATGTACGTAGAACAGAACACGGGGTCATATTTTCTGAGCAAAGTCGTTGACATTCGTCGAATTTTTGAACAAAAATTCGTCAAAGATTCGATATATAGGAGGGCACATTATCATGGTACGAAATCCAAAAATTGTTTTTCCACAAATCTAACCTTTTCCGGTGTGTAAATACTTCATAGTGCATTATTGCTTGTGTCTCCGGAAGGAATCCAGAGTGGACAAGATCGCAATAGTGAAAGAAAACTGTGTACGCGACTTTGATTTTAGAGTTATCATGACGTGATTGTTCAGGTTTCGAGTTATCGAACCGTCTTCTTAAGCTTGTTTGGGTACTTTGCACCCCAGATTTATAAACTAGAGATGATGCGCTTCATGAATATAAGATTTGAAAGGTCTTTCTTGCAATAATTTGTTTACGGAGCGGTGTTCCTTGTGATGAAAACCTTAAAGGTTGACCGAAATGAGGTATATCTGTAATTACTTGTCTGCCTTGTTTGAATGATTTGTACCATTCAATATATGTACTTACAAATACTTTTAACGATTCGGTTTAAGAAATTAGCTGGCAATACAAAATATGAGCAAACTTTTTCTTTGTAAATAAAACTTCTTTGAAGATTGTGCCAAAACTCTACGCAACAATTAGGTGCTTCAGCAATTTTTTCTTACTTTCTAGCCAGGGTTTTCAAATGAACAACTCCCGGTATTTTTTTGACAAAATGCAAATAGAACGATAAACGAATTTCTACCTGAACTTATTTTATCAGGAATACTATTTCTTTTTTTTTATAATTTGCGACTATATTTTAGACAATCTTATAGTTCATTCCACACTCTTAATGTTCTATTTAATTATATTTTTTGCCTTTACATTGCGTATTTCCAAATTTCAAAATAGGCATATATTTTTTAAAAATACTATGTAATGTAATTATATTTGCGTTCGATATACATATATCCTTGGAGTTTGTGTCATTGTTCACAGTTACGGTTTTTTCTATAATTAATATTTTCAGGATTGGCGAAACAAACGGGGACTTGTTAATTTACCACGTAATTCTAACATTAAAGCCTTTTTGCCATTCATCTTTCGAGTTGGTAGTGGATTTTACGCACACTTGTTCTGATAATAGATTTAGGTATTGTTTCAACCTTGTGTTATATTCAAATATTACCAGTTATAATTATAATTTACAGGACAGAGTTTTTACAAAAGTGGTTCTATGTTCTGCCGGAAGTCGCCTACGACAATATTCATGCTGCTTACATATATAATTGTAACAGTTGGGTTCGAGAATATACAAAATTTCACGACAGAATTCTGGCACCACTGAAAGTAATTTTCGAGAGTCATTTTTGAAACATACCATTTTAAGAGTATATATTTTTGTTATAGGGAAATAGAAAATTAATATTTATTGATGCACCCAATAAATTAAACGAATTCATAGAACCTGAGCAGCAAAAGTTGCCAGGTGCAACGTTAAGTTTAGACGAAGATCTGAAAGTGTTTAGTAACGCTTTGAAATTATCTCACAAAGACACCAAAGTAGCAATAAAAGTAGGACCAACTGCCATACAGATAACTTCGTCCGAAAAAACCAAAGTGCTGTCTCATTCAGTGCTACTGAATGATGTTTATTACGCTTCCGAAATAGAAGAAGTTTGTTTGGTCGATGATAATCAGTTCACTTTGACAATAGCCAATGAAAGTGGTCCACTAAGTTTCATTCATAACGATTGCGATAGTATCGTTCAGGCTGTGATTCATATAAGAAACAGGTGGGAACTAAGTCAACCAGATTCCGTAACAGTTCATCAAAAAATACGACCAAAAGATGTACCAGGTACGCTTTTAAATATGGCCTTGTTAAATTTGGGTTCGTCAGATCCTAATTTACGAACTGCTGCATATAATCAATTATGCGCATTGACTGCTACTTTCGATCTAAAAATTGAGGGACATTTATTAGAAACGTCCGGCTTGTGTATTCCTTCAAATAATACAATCTTTATAAAATCAGTATCAGAAAAGTTGGCAACAAACGAACCTCATTTGACTTTGGAATTTCTGGAAGAATGCATCCAAGGGTTCCGAGTGTCGAACATAGAATTAAAACACTTATGCTTAGAATACATGACGCCTTGGCTGGCAAATCTAGTGCGGTAATATTAAAGTTTTGCGTTAAGTTTTTTCTTATTAACGTTTAATTTATTATACGCAGTTTTTGCAAACCCTCTGAAGAGAACAGACGTCAGAAGCAAGTAGCCCAAATACTAGAAAAACTTATATTATTAACAATAGAAGAAGTTGAAATGTATCCATCGATTCAAGCTAAAATATGGGGGTCAATTGGCCAAGTACCAGAATTAATTGACATGGTGTTGGACAATTTTATACATAGATCTGTTACTTCCGGGTTAGGGTCACCTATGGTAGAAATTATGGCAGATACAGCGGTAGCTTTAGCATCAGCTAACGTGCAATTAGTTGCTAAGAAGGTTATATGCCGATTGTGTAGGGTAAGTAACTTCCAATGAAAAATTATATAAATAAGCTCGATACAATTTGATCTTGGTAATTGGGTTGTTAGGAAAGTTATGACACATTTTTGCGACAGGTGACGCCAGTTTATATACGCAGATGCTAGAGTCATTCGCATCTATCTTCGTGCTATTTTGAAAAACAAATTAACATTTTGGTGGAGTATTTGATATTTTGTAAAAAGTTAAAAGTGGAAGACCAAAGTGTGAATTTTTGTCTTCTATTTCCGTAAAGAGAGGAATGCGCGTCAAGCATCCGATAATTTTCGGTTGCAATACTTCACAAGAACGTCAACGATGGTTAACGGAATTCTATGCTGGAGAAAATAATCTTAACGATTTTTCTCAGTCAGGGAGGCCCAATTGAGGTTGATGACACAAGATATAAGAAATTACAAAAACGTTCAAGCTACTAATCATTAAACATCCATCATTTAAGTGCTCATACCATACGAAAAAGTTAGAATACGTCAGCAAGTTAGATATTTGGGTTCCCCATGAACTCAAAAAAGTGCCCTTGACGGCGAGTATTTGCGATATACTCGTAAACGTCAAGAAATCGATCCCCTTTTTTTGAACCGACGAATAAGTTGCGATGGAATTGTGGAGCGAAAACAAGAAAACGGTCTTGGTTCAGGCCTGAAGATTCGCTTCAAATGTCATTAGAAACAGGCATTTATCGGAGGAAGGCTATATTGTAAATGTGATGGAGTTTCATAGGTATCATATTTTTCGGTCTCCTACCAAGAAACGAAACAATTAAATCACGTGTGTATTGTCAGCTTGAAGGAATCCATCATCCGGAAATGTCCACATTTCGTTAATCATACGCCCGTTAAAAATTATTTAATGTAATGTGTGCCTTCAGACTCCCACTTATATAGTTTTTTCAAAACGTTGTGTAACCTTTGACTCAGATGAGGTTGTGAAGCGTCTTGTAAAGCCTTTCGCCAATAAAGATAGGTCTTTCTACTAATGAGGAATTATGGGGTTAAAAAAAATGGCAAAAAATTTATCGAATAAACGGGTAATATATAATTGTTTTTTTATATATTAATAAATGATTTATAAAAAAAGAGAAGAAATACGTTATGACTTTTCTGACAACCCAAAGTTTCAAATATGGTATAATACTGAAATAGGTATGGTATACGTATATATGTATCTATATATATTTTAGGTTGTGGACAAAACGTGTCAATCGCCAACGCAATCACTTGAGCAACATATGATGTGGGATGATATCGCTATATTGGCTCGGTATTTACTAATGCTATCTTTCAATAATTGCCTGGATGTTGCGAGGCATCTACCGTATCTATTCCACACAGTCACTTTCCTCGTTTGTTCAGGTTCCTTGAGCATGCGCGCTTCTACTCATGGTTTGGTGATCAATATAATTCACTCACTATGTACCTGCACCACACCATCATTCTCTGAAGAAACCCAAAGAGTTTTACGTTTGTCATTGGATGAATTTTCGTTACCAAAATTTTATTTATTATTTGGCATCAGTAAAGTAAAGTCAGCAGCTGTAACTGCATTTCGATCAAGCTATAGACATCCAAATGAAAGGTGGATACTCTAGTATTAGTAAAATATTTGATAAACTTATATATATTTGTGCATAGGTTTGGAACAGAAAGAAGTTTTTCTGGCGCTACACAAGACAGAGAACGTTTATCATTAATATCTCTAGAAATAATAACAGACGCTCTATTAGAAATTATGGAAGCGTGTATGCGCGACATACCAGAATGTGATTGGTTGAATAGTTGGATATCATTGGCTAGAGGGTTTGCATTCTGTTTTAATCCCGCATTGCAACCCAGAGCTTTAATCGTGTATGGCTGTATAAGTAAAAGTATTATGGACCAAGATATGAAGCAATTGTTGCGTATTCTTGTAAAAGCTCTAGAGAGTTTCAACGATATGGTGTTAATTGAAGCCATCGTTATGTGTTTAACGCGACTTCAGCCATTGTTGCGACCAGAATCTCCTATTCACAAAGCTCTTTTCTGGGTTGCAACGTCTGTTTTGCAGTTAGATGAATCCACCTTGTATGCGTCTGGTTTGGCTTTGTTAGAACAAAATTTACACACTTTAGATTGTCAAGGCGTATTTGAAGAAAATGTAAGGATATTTATTATGGTGACATAAGTTAATCATAATTTTCTGAATGTTCATAGTCTTTGGAACAAATAATGATGATGACAAGGGAACCGTTGGAATGGCATTTCAAACAATTAGATCACGCTGTTGGACTGAGTTTCAAGGCAAATTTTCACTTTGCTTTGGTTGGACACCTACTAAAAGGTTACAGACATCCTACAGCAACAACAGTATCAAGAACAGCTAGAGTTTTAACGATGTTGTTGGGAATTATGTCCAAACCTCTTAAACGAGATAAATTTGAAGTGACACCCGACAACATTGCTTATCTCACAGGTATTAATTCATTAGTCTGTAATAGTCTTCAGTTTTCTTTAAGCTATTTTGGTTTCGGCGCAGGAGTTCAAAACACCATTAATCAGTTTACTAATAAATGTAATTAAATGAAGTAGTTCGCTTTATACACTCCATCTCATGGAAGAACAACAATTGACAAAATTTCATAAAACGGTTATTTAGGTTGTACTGCGATACAATAATTTTATTACAATGTAAGATACGATATTTATAAACTATGCGATATGGTTTTAATCATCCAATACACTAATGCTAGCTAATAATTTAGCCGTCAAAATACTTCTATAACAGTTCAAGTTTCTTTTGCAAATTTAGTTTGTAACCTCTATGAATTCAAAACTTCTTTCACAATATAATTTATGTCCAGAGGAGAACTATACGTAGTCATACGAGGGTAGCCGTTTATATTTTGGGAATAGCAAACAAAAACAATTTTTTTATCATCGAAAATAGTTTTGTTGCTTTTCAAAATATTCTCCTTGAAAATCAATGCACTTTTGCATTCGTTTAAACTAATTCGAAAAGCATTGCCACTGTGAAGGCGGTATCTCCAAAATATGAGTTTTGAATGCCTCAACTGCCTCTTCTGCCGTAGAAAACCGTTGACCACGAAGTTTATTCTTCACGTGTGGGAACAAAAAGAAATCACAGGGTGCTAGATCACGGCTGTACGGCGGATGGCTCATCAATTCAATGTTTTTCCCGGTCAAATATTCAATTGTTTGAACCGACCTGTGAGAGCTCGCATTGTCATGGTGGAGAATGATCTGTCGTTTTCGGTTCTTTTTCCTTATTTCTTCAAAAACTTTTGGCAAACAAATAGTTGTGTACTATTCGGAATTAACGGTTCTACAACTCTCTAAAGGCATGGTTGCAACGTGACTGGTTTTTCCGAAAAAACAAGCGACTTTTTGTTTTGATGTGCTTCGAGTCCGAACAATTATTGGTTTTGGCTCATCTTGGAATACCCACACAGTCAACTGCTATTTACTATCGGGTTCATACGTATAGATCCAAGATTCATCACCTGTGAAGACTTAATAAATATTCTTTGAAGCACCGCCATTGTATTTTTGTGCATTTCTTGGTACCAATCGACGCGAGTCCTTTTTTGAGCGGTTGTCAAATTATGTGGTACCTAACGTGAACATAGCTTCTTAACGGCTAAATGTTCATGCAGGATCTTATGCACGCTGGTGTTACTAATACTTAGAGATGTCCCGATCTCATTGTATGTCACATGACGGTCTTGCATTATCGATTCAGATTAATGTTTTCCGACAAAACAACATTTGTGGGACGACCTTCACGAAATTCATCGTCCAAAGAACGCCGTCCAAGTGTGAATTCACTATACTAACGATATACTGTAGTTTTGGATGGTGCTTCGTCACCGTATAAAGAATTCAGCTCGTCGATGCATTCTTGTTGAGATAATCCACGCCGAAAGTTATGAAAAATAATTGCACGAAAATGTTGGCGAGTTAATTCCATTTTCTCGCTATCATAAAATTTTCAAGTTACTGTCAACAATAGAAAATAGTGACCGGATAATAAAACTGTTAAGGTAAACATATTGTCAAAAATGACAAACTTCACGATGCAATCATCAGATCGGAGGCAACACTAACAGTGTTGCCGCCAGTTCCCGAAATATAAACGGCTACCGTCGTATTTTGCGAACAATGTCATTGACTTTTGATGTGTGGGACGACGTATTGTGGTGCAAAATCCAAAACTATTGTGCCACATATTTAGCCTTTTCCGGCGTTCAAGCGTTTTATAACGTCCAGATAATATTCTTTGTTGACTGCTTGTCTCTCAGAATTCTGAATTGAAAACACCACGATAGTGAAAGAAAAGAGTGTAGATGACATTGATTTTAGAGCGATCTTGACATGTTTGTCTAATTTTCGACTTGTTATCAAAGCGTCATTCCGAAAGCTTGTTGATGATGCCCTTCATGAATATATATTTCATCTCGCTCGTTCAAGTATGTCTTCAGCAACTTGTTTACGGTTTATAGAAAATTCAATACGTTTCGAGCAAGCTATATCGTGACGCGGCGAATCTGAACTCAATTGTAGAATATTTTCCTCTTGTATGCTAAATTATTCACAAATTTATTTATTAAAATATGTAACTGAATATAGAAATTCTAAATAACTGTTAAATGGGGCTATCTTTCTAATTAAAAAGGATTTTCTTAGACCAAGGTACTGGTCTATGAAAATCCCGAATGAGTGGTATTAACCACTGTACACCGATCAGTTCAGAGGGTCGTAAATACTCTAAACCCTGGTATAAGCATAACAAAAAATTAACACCGACAAAATCCAATCGCGATCGTAATAATTAAATTTCTGCGAATACTGTAAAACACCAGTTTTAGAATGCAAGCTTCCACGTTGGTGTTTCAGTCAGAAGACTACTTCCATAGCAGGTAACATATTGAAATGTTTCGAATGTTACGGGTGTTTTTTTAAGAGCTTGAAGAGCTTTAAATGATAATACAAGACAGAAATGTTGTTGGAATGAAATTTTTTTTTATTATAATCTGGTAGATAATTTCATGGCATTTATTTTTTAAATATGATTTCCGGCATATGTTCACCGCGGCTAAGAGTTACATGGTCTATTCGATCAGTCCAATTTTTGACTACTTTTTTCAATAAATCTGACCGTATGGTGTCAATGGTGGCTTGAATATTGGCTTCCAATGCTTCAAGAGTTGCTACTTTGTCGGCATAAACCGATGACTTAACATAGCCCCATAAAAAGTAATCCAGAGGCGTTAAATCGCGCGAACGACGGGCCAGTGAACAGGACTACTTCTGTATGGCAAGTTGCGTTAACTGATTAATTTTTGGAAACAAAAATTCAGTCAGCATGGCTCGATAGCGCTCGCCATTCACCGTAATGGCAGCTCCTTCCTTATTTCGAAAGAAATAAGGACCGATAATGCCGCCAGTGTGTAAACCGCACTAAACAGTCAATTTTAATGAATGTAATGGTGATTCGTTAACGGCTTGAGGATACGACAAATACGACAATTTTGCTTATTGAAGTAGCCATTTAACCAGAAATGAGCTTCATCACTAAACACCACAATTCTTTGATAAAAATGCTCATGCTAGTTGCAAATGAGCCCAATCAGCAAAAATGCGACGCAAACGATGGTCGTTTGGCTTCAATTCCTACACGAGCTGTATTTTATAGGCATGTAAATCAAGATCCTTACGTAAAATTTTCCACGTAGTCGAAGGACAGAGGCCAACAAGTTGAGAACGACGACGAATCGACATTTCGGTGTCTTCTTCAATACTTCGCGCTGTAGCAGCAATATTCTTTTCGGTACGTACATTTCTTTTGTCTTGTTGATGATTTTGAATAGAGAAAAGTAAAATTAGTGCGAAAGCGATCAATAACTGCACGAATTGCTTGCTCACTAGGCCGATTATGTTGACCGTAAAATGAACGAAGTGCTCTATGAACTTCGCGAGCAGATTTATTTTTTTCAAAGTAAATTTCCACAATTTGGAAGCGTTGTTCTGGCGTTAAACGATTCATGATGACTTGCCAAACCTTACTGTACAGAAATGTCAACACAGTTTGACATTATCAGCCGTTAAACCATAGTTATCGATATCGATAGTTCTCATGCAGCTTAAAAAACACCTATTATATACTTATATAGAGGTATCGTAAAATGTGGATGGTGACAGTATCGAAACAATGTTTTGGACTGACGAATCAAAATTTCGAGTATTCATGGAGATATCAAGATCTAGACAGGAAACATTTTTCCATAATGAAATATGGGGGCTGCAATATTCAAGTTTGGGCTTGCGTTTCGTATACAGGTATGGGAGATCTAGTGAAAATTGAGTGCATCATGGGAAAGGAGTGATATCAAAATATTTTTGAAGAACATGCAATTCCTGCAGAAGCAAGATTAATAAAGTGCACATTTTGTGAAGTGTGATTGAACACATAAAGATTATGCAGAAATAACTTAGAAAACTAAAAATGTACAATAATTAAGGTAATTTTGATGGAGCCTGTGGTTGATTAACTTCTTCACAGAAGATTGATATATAACCCCTTTCCACATTAATTTTTGTATTCTGTATACGTATTTCGACATCTAAGTTGTCATCATTAGCAGATAATTCAAAATAGTGTCGCCGCACCTGGAAAATCACGGCAAAATACCCGTACGAAAACAAATTCCGCACACGATTTGTACCATTGTACAAAGCACGCAGTGTGCGTTTTGGCTTTCAAGGGTAGAATACGAAAATTAATGTGGAAAGGGGTTATATATCAACCTTCAGTGATTAAGTACAATAATAACTTTATTTAAATCCAATCCAAAGAACTTCTGTGAGACAAGTTTTATAGGTGAGTAAGAAGAGAAGTTCCTACCTTCAAACATCAACTTTGCGACATTCACAGAGGGACTGAGAAACATTAACAACGAAACAATTTCAGTTTGGTTACGGAAAAAGATTTAATGTTGATTCTCGATAGATTTGTAAATTATTTATTTTTTTTTTGTTGCGAGTGCTTCGACTTGTTTCGTAAATTATGTAACTTCCATGAGCGGGAATGTATATGCGTTCAATTAATTAAGAGTTAACAGTAAGAAAAAACCTTTTTCAAGTTTCACTGAGAAGGCATACATATAAAAATGTTAATATAATAATTAATAAAACGTAAATCTTAATTATAATGTAATAGTGATTTTTATTGGTATTTAATGTTACCAAAAAGTAATTAATTTGTCATTTTAAAACCTTTCTCTGCTTTCATAAAAAAAAATATATTTTGGATACAGCTTTGGTTGGCGTATCGGAAGAGGTCCGAAATAGATGTCACGTGAAACATCCAATACTGAGAATTGTGATGGAATCAGCATCTCAAGAAAACTTAGTGTCAGATAATGTAGTTAATAATAATCCGCAAAATAGCTCCTCTAGCGCAAATGTGTCGGCCTCTGGCAACTGTAGCAGTGCAAATCGTAGGCAAAAATCCTGGGACTTATTGGACCAATCGGCCATTGCTCAGGCCAGACAACATAAACAACCCCCTCATCAGGTGTGTATAATTTTATTCTATTGGTACACATATTTTGTTTACTGTTGTACTTGGTGTTGTAAAAAAATGTATGTTTTGGTCTAAATTTAATTCGTTAAAGATAATAAATGTATATTTGTTAGAAATATGTTATACTATGTTTCCTGAAAAGTAGGCAGTTATGTAGATCAGGGGTTTTTAAATCATTCATAACCGAAATTAATGGCTACATTTTATTTTTTTTGCGAATCTTTCAATGTTTCAAATAAGCTCTTTATTGTTATTGTGAGGATCTTGCAAACTATAACAGGCACAAATCGTGAGGAAAATAATGTTTTTCGGTATTTTCTAATTAAGTTTTTTGCTAGAGTAACCTAATATTGTAAGATACTCATAGCAGACAGGTTATCTGGAACATATTAGCACACTAAATAGCATTACTGAATGAATGTATTTTGTATTTTAAGAAATTTCTGTATCGTAGAAAACCTTAACAACTTTTTTTTTTGAAATAGTCTAACATAATTCTGATGTAAAATGGTGTGCACGTAAGGTTTACTTTCTCGGGCGATTGTTTTTATTTTCCATTGCGAAGAAAAAGTTAAATACAAATTACACTTACACACACGTATATATACAAGCACTCCCAATGTTCAGTATTAACTTATAGTAATTAGCGTGCTAACCAGGTTGAGAATTCGCCTGCCAGTAAAGGTTGGCGAAGTTTAGACTTGACCCAGAGTCCGGGACCTCAGGCAAACGGAGGCCTGGCCCGGCCTCTGTACCGTACTCAACGATCTAGTTCTGTACCAGTTCAGCAGAATCCGTCACCTAATGCATTAAGCGCTGAGGCTCAAAGCCCTCCTGCGGCAGCTGTCAAAGTAAGACTTGCCTGCCTTACGCCAAACATCATCTATCTATTGCTCCACCTTTTAGAGTGATTCTTGTCTTACACATAGTGATATGGAGTACCTTAATAAATATTTTGGATGCTTTTGATAGTAATATAGCTAAATTTATAGGCTTTCGCGAATACTGTATTTACTTCCCTTACTGTTTTTAGACTAGAACGGTAATTTTTACATCTGCGTTATAAATAATGTTTATTAAACGATTGATTAAGCTTTAAATTAATTTAAAATAAAAAAAAGACGTAAATCATTTTGCACATATATTTACATAAGGCATAAAATAAATAAGAATCCTAGCTTTATTTTTCAGTGAACACTCCGTATCAACAATGTTTCATAAGAAACGAGTTTTTATATGTCTGAAGTTACTATTATGTTTTTGGTTACCCTACTTATTCACTATTAATATAAATTATTAATGAAATTTGGACATTTATAAAAATGTTTATCAAATACTATTTTGTTTAAGAATAACAAATTGTATAGGATACTTCCGAGTTTTATCAAGAAATTATTAAGATACATTAACACCAGTTACTATGAGAATGATTGCCTGTCTTAAAGATCGATGCATTGCAAATGCGTGAACAGCAGTTGCACTCCGCCTTATTTTAGTAGCAGCGAAGTATATTTCATTACAAGCCAGAACTGGGGACGAAAGCACTATCGTGCTAATTCTTTTGTAATTTTAAAGTTGGCAATTTGAAAATTAAGTACCATTATGGGCGACTATCTGTACCAAGTGTACCAGAAAGTCATTACCGTTTTTTCTAATAGATGTCGCTAGGCTTAATTATGCAATGTTATGATTCGACACATACGTCATTTTAATCTACTGACATCAAGCTTCAAAGCCATATATGTTGTATTTTGCGAAATATATTATTTAATCAATCGACAATTCAAAAGTGGTGATTTCGATGTGCAAGACAAAGAACGTTCTGGAAGACCGAAAAAGTTTGAAGACGCGAAACTGCAGGAGTTATTGGACGAAACAAAAACAATTAGCAGAAGCGTTAAATGTGGCGCAAGAAACGATTAGCGACCGATTACGAGCAATGGGAAAAGTCCAAAAGATGAGAAAATAAGTATCACATCAATTTAATGACAGGCAAATGGAAAATGGAAAAATCGTCTGTGAAATGCTGCTTCAAATGTATGATCGGAAGTCATTTTTGCATCGAATAGTGACGGGTGATGAAAAATGGATTTATTTCGAAAACCCTAAGCGTAAAAATTATGTTTATCATCTGGCGCAGCCGGCCCATTGTCTCCAACGTCAAATCGTTTTGGTCGCAAGACAATGCTCTGTGTTTGGTGGGACCAGAGAGGCGTGGTGTATTATGAACTGTTGAAACCTAATAAAACGCTACCGACACAAATTATCAATTTGAATCATGCATTGCTAGAAAAACGTCCAGGATGGGCACGAAGACACGGTAAAGCGATTTTACAGCACAATAACGCGCCGTCTCATACAGCAAAATCGGCCGAGGAAGTTTTGAAAGCACTTGGATGAGACATAATATCGCACCTGCCGTACTCTCCAGACCTTGCCCCGTCCGGCTGTCACTTTTTCGAATTAATGGGACACGCCCTTGCAAAGCACCACTTTTTCAATTTCGAAGAAGTTAAAAAATGGCTCTATGAATGGTTTTGCTTAAAGGACAAACAGTTTTTTGGGATGGCATCCATAAAGTGCCTGAAAGATGGGCAAGACGTGTAGAATCAAATGGCCAATACATTGAATAAATAAATTTTCTTGACAATTATGTATTTTTTTTTACGAAAAAACCGGTAATGACTTTCCTGTAGACCTGGTAAGTATGTTTGTTGTTGGTTTATTTATTACACTGCGTTGAATATGTCGGTGTTCACAAAGCAATGCAGATTGATCTACCAATTGATGGAGTTCATCCTTTGTATTAGACCTATAGTAAGAAATAGAATTCTTCACGATGACCACTGTGAAATAATACGTTCAATAACAGTAATACAGGATATCGTACCTTAATATCCTCAAAATATTATAGAAAGCTCAATAAGACCTTAGAATAAGAAGCTTTTTTCTTTACTGTTTACTGTAAACTTTTCAAAGGAAAATAACGAAATAACTATCGAACATCCACATTATTAAATAATTTCGTGATGTTATTTATTTTTGTTATGAAGTTCAAATAAAGTTTATGCCGAAACCGCTTTGCTTTGGAAGGAGAAATCGATATCTCTACAAGAGTTTTATTTTTTAACTTTACTTCCCCCGATACTTCTGATACAGTTGTTGAATGGTATATTAAACATTATGTATGCACAGTTTGGTTCTCGAATTTGTTAAAATACATTTCGGAGATTTAATAGATCTATTTTCTGATAGATATTGTAATAAGTTTTCACTGTACTGCATTGCAGTTCGTCATTCTTTTTTCATCTTATTTTTTTTTATATATAGTGTCTTCAATTTCTATAATATAAGATATTAAAACATGTCCGCAAATAACGGGTCCAATAGGGACTTCCGAACTTTGACAGTTGATAGCGGCCATATTGTTGAAACTACATCTGTCGACTTGGCTGTCATTTATTCAGTCTGTTTTGCCAAATCACCATGGACGGATATAGCGTTCAACAACACGTGCAAATGATAAAATTGTTTTATCAAAATGGGTGTTCTGTTCGGGCAACGATTCGTCCATTTTACAGTCGCTATAATCGTTCTGCTGAGAGAACTATTCGCAGTGTGGTGGATAAATTTGAGTATACTGGTTCAGTATACTCAAATTCACAGAAACTCGGCCTTTCGCAGACCACAACTTCGCGAATTTTGCGTCGTGACTTGAGCCTGCACCCGCACAAAATTCAACGGACCCTGGAGCTGAAGGTAAACTACCATAGACAACGATGTGTGTGCACTAAATGGGCCGCGGAGCAGTTGGAAACTGACACTAATTTTTATAAAAAAATCATCTTCAGCGATGAGGCCCATTTCTGGATGAATGGGTACGTCAACAAACAAAATTGTCGAATTTGGGACGATATCAATCGACTTGAGATCCAAAAGCGTCCAATGCATCCCGAAAAAGTCACTGTTTGGTGTGTATTTTGGGCTGGCGGCGTCAACGGTCCACATTTTTTTGAGAACGACGTTGGCCAGGCCATCATCGTCAACGGCGAGCGCTATAGGTCGATGATTACCAACTTCTTTGGCCTGAATTGGATGATATGGACACCAACGACACGTGATTTTAACAGGACGGCGCTACGTGTCACACAGCTCATGCCACATTGGACATTCTGCACGAGCGATTTCAGGGCATTGTCATCTCACGTGGAGGTGATGTGAATTGGCCACCGAGATCGTGCGATTTGACCCCGTGAGACTTTTTCTTGTGGGGTTTCCTTAAGTCGCAGGTCTATGCGAATAAGCCACAAACCACAGCAGCCCTTAAAACCAAGTCATGGAAAATTGGATATTTCGGATGCGTGCCACCTAGCGAAGCCGCGGCGGATAATTGCACGATGTAATATTCCATACATAATGGCATCGATAGGCCTTTCAAACGAATAAAAAATTTCGATGATATCTCACACACACTTTGTTTGATTTAAATTTAAAGATAGGAAGCGCTTAACGAAAGACCCGTTAGTAGTCATACTTCACTCCACTTTTTGACTTCTCAACAGTACTTGTTAAGAAAAATCAGTTTGCTCCGAATTTTAACTGAATTATTTTTTGCATTGGATAGATACAAACGTAAATTAGATTGACTACTTGTCTTATAATGCTATATCTTAGGGCACACCAGCTCTAACTTGGCATATAGATGTATATTCCTCCCTGTGTTTAATTAAGAAGTAACTGCCGTATTAGTAAGGCATTATACGTCACTTGCAAAATAATTTAAACGAAATAGAATTATGGCTAAAGGAACGGTGCGTGAAAGTGAAATCTTTCAAGGTGACTTTTACAATGAAAAAGGACACGCTTTCGTCAATGAAACTAACTAATCAATGATTGACCCATACTGAAGATGTAAAATACTTAGGTATCTAAACGACAAACTTACTTGTAATAATCAAATATTCTCGAAAAGAACAATTTGACGTTAAAGTGAGCACACATTATACTGGGTCATAAAAAGAGAATTTCAACTGGCACTTAAAAATAAAGTTTTTGTATACCAAGTTGTTCTACAAGATTTGTCGTTCGGTAAGAGATAGCGCCAATAGGTCGTCATTTAATTTTTCTAAAAATTGTACTACTTGTCTATGAACACGTGTGAAGTTTTCTCATTTTATATTTTCTCATTCGTATATTTACAGGTGTTCAAAGTTGACGTGCCACAGTACTTTTTTACAATGGAAAAAATTTAATATGGTGCGGTGATAAAATTCTTATTTTTGAAAGGTGTAGCACCAAAACAAATTCATGAATGATCCTTAAAAGCGTATAAGGACTCTTCACCTTCAAAATTAGAGCAGTAGAAAGATGGGTACTGAGTTTAAACGTGGTCGTACAAGTCATGAAGACGATCCACGAGGACGTCCATAAAGTGCATCAGTACCAGAAATCGTAGTAAAAATATAGGATATGGTTTTGGAAGATCGTCGATTAACCGAGAGAGGTTTAGTAGAAACCCTTGGCATTTTATTAGGCAGTGTTAGCAATATTTTGGCTGAAGTTTTGGGTTTCAGGAAGCTGTATGCAAAATGGGTGCCGCATTGGAATGCGACTTTCTCAGCAGCATTTGAAGCGTTTTAGAAATAACAAAAACCATTTTGTGCGTCGTTTTATTACTATAGATGAGACTTGGATGTGCCCCCATGTTCCTCAATCAAAACAAGAGTCTAAGGAGTGGTGTGAACCCGGTACTTCGACTCCGAAGCGAGCATCAGTTTTTTCGGTTGCAAAAGAAAACTGGTATAACAATAAACTCAGATTATTATTGTAACCTTTTGGACCAGCTACATGTAAAAATTCGTGAGAAAAGACCTGGTTTACATAAGAAAAAATCATTTTTCTTCAAGACAACGTACCCTCTCACACAGCTCAAAAAACCATCGCAATATCAGTGAATTAATGTACGAAATGTTGCAACATCCACCCTAATTGTCAGATTTAGCTCCCCCTGACTTCAGGTTGTTCACACATCTCAAAAAATTCATGCGCGGAAAACGAATTTCATCGAACAAAGAGGTAATAGCAGCCGTAGAAGTGTATTTCGACAGTCTTCCGGATTCAGGGATGGAATCCATGAATTAGGATACCACTGGAGCAAGTGTATAGAAGTTCGGGGAGGTTATATTGAATAATAAAATGTATTTTGAACTATAAAATCGCGTTTTTCTTATCGAACGACAAAACTTATTGAACGACTTGGTATAAAACAATTTTAAAACTGAACCCCATTAGTTCAGATGGGGTTCAGCTTTTATCTCGAAAATTGAGATTTTAGAAAGGTTTTAGTCAAATGTGCTCCGAATAATGTGTTAATGTGATTTACGAGTGAAATCAGATAAGCAAGAACTGCGAAACTTTGGTGTTAAATATCAATAGAGACTCGATATTCACTCGAATAAGCAAGCTAAATCATTAGTGAGAAGTGACAATAGTAATCGAAGACTCAAGCGGTACAACTTCGCAAATCTTACAACTAGATTTTAAATATTTAGTGTTAAGTAAAGTCTCCTAATGAAAAATAACAATCAATATCGGATTATTAGACTCCTTCAAGTTCTTTGTGCCCTTGTTTATGTGATTTTATATCGACAACGATTATCTTTTGGCTTTAAAATTCAGATAATTAGGAACACTTAATAATAAGAAATCAATGTGATAGTGGAGACCGGCAAAATCTACATAAAAGTAGTGTGCTGTTTGTGGATTATTCACTCTGGATACTATAAAAAGATTCACAGATTGTGTCTCTTAGTAATTTTGAACACTGATCTGTTATAATATCAGATAAGTTGCTTTTACTTTTCAAATATTCCAGCGTGACCACATATAATCAAATAATATAAACGTCATCTAAGGTTTTTACAGATAAAATATTTAGAAACATTATTGACATATTTTTAATACAAAAAGTACGCTTATCCTGGCACAAGTTTGAACATTCAGTTAAGGGTGAAATTTAAAAATTTACGTGAATCATAAAGATAGATTTTTAACATCAATGTCGAATGCATCTGACAATTAGAGCTAAGAGTTTTTTGAGAGAATAAAATTTGTTGAGCTAGTGAAGTAAATATTAAAATGCAGTATGTTTTAGTACAGCTTATGTCATAGGGGCCTGGGGGAAATTTTTCAGGAAAAAGTGTCTTAAAACAAAAAGTTTCTAAACTATTAGCAAGCAGTCTTAATTGTCTAATATGTAATTCAGTCGCTGCTACTAACACCTATTGCTTGACAGTGTTTTTTTGCTAAAATAATTTAATCTAATATATTTTACATAGCTGTTTCAAAAACAACAGGCGCGTTCTCTTCAAGTACATTTTCATGTAAACCCATGCATTTTCAATTGGATTAGCATCCGGTGACTCCGACAGGTAAGTTATCCTATTTTCGATCTTCCAAGATGTACATAAACGACTCTAGTTTTGGATTATTATCTTCTTGAACAATTTAATGTCTCGTTACTAAACCATTTTTTGGAAATCTATAATAAATTTCCACCATATAATTATTCGAACACATTAGAGTGACTAAATGAGTTTTTGAAGGGTGTCACAGTTCTTTCGATGTCCACTGTCGATTACAATGTACATGTACTACCCATTTTCTTCTTCTAGCGATACACGTATAAAACTATTTTCACAAACATTACTTTGATTGTAATTCTCCTGTGTTCACAGAAGTCGATCAATGTGTTTTTGAGTGAGAATCGACTTAGAATTAGTACTTACGTACATTGCTCAAAACAATTAGGAGAAAAATGGTAATAGAATAAATAAATAAAAATGTAGCACCTTGCATATATTTTTGTATTTAACTACAATATTTTTAAATAAGAAACCGAACGCATTGACACGTTTGAACTTGTTTCTGCACATTATAAAGCTAGCAAGAAGCTAGAGTAAATAAATAACAATAAATAAATACACAATTATAGAGATTTTATAAGAATTTTTATTGATAAAATGACGAAAAATCTATTGTTAGTGTGTACGATCTCCACGAGTGGCAATAAAGGTTTGACATTGCATTGATTGAATCAGGACATCAAAAACTTCTTGTGGAATATTATTCCATTCCTCCATCAGAGCAATTCGAAATTGTACGCAGCGGCATATTTCTTGCTCCAACACGTGTTCCTAAGGCATCCTAAGCATGTTCGATAGGATTACCATTAGGAGAATTTGCTGGCTAGTTCAGTCTATTGATTTCCAATTGTTCAATCCAGTTGTTCACAATGTTTGCTCAATGTGGACGAGCATTGTCATCCATTAAAATGAATCTTCCACCCATAGCGCTGGCGTACGAAAGAACAATGGGTCTCAAAATTTCACCCAGATACCTCTGAGCAGTCAGGTTGCCATTCTGTATCACATAAAGGTCTGTATGACCTCCTGCGCTTATCCCGGCCCATACCATTACACCCCCACCTTCATATAGAGGCTTTTTTCGAACAAATTGTGGTTGGTTACGTGTTCCAGGTTCACGCCAAATTAAAATACGCCCATTGTCTGGATTTAAGGCGAATCTAGACTCGTCACAAAACAATACTTGTGCCCAGTAATCGTGAGTCCAATTTCTCTCTCTTATGAAGAGCAGCTAGTGGCACGCATACTAGGGGGTCTTCGAGCATACATGCCAATGTTATGAAGAGGATTTCGTATTGTTTGAGTTGATACTACTCTTCCCGTAGCAGCAGGAAGCTGACTTCTAAGATGCTGCTTCTAAGATACTGTTAGGTACCGATCATCTCTTGGTGTTGTAGATGTTGGGCGTTCTTGTCCTCGTCTTCTCTGAACATCTTCAGTTTCTAAAAACCGATTCCACAAATGCAAAATCACACTTTGGCTAACTGCAAAAACTTCAGCAACCCTTCCAATTGACCTATGGCTCTCCAAGCCTGTGCATGAGTCAAATCGCGTTGCCTTTCCATAATTACCCGTAATTACAATTAAAAAGTTAGTTATGATACAGAAAATGGTAAAATCTAACTGTAGTCGAGATCTCTCGCATACGCGCTTTTATACCCTCAAGCACCGAAGCGCTGTACAGGTTGAAACCTGGCAATGCATTCTGTTTCTTGTTTAAAAACGTTATAGCAATATAAAAATATTTGTGTCTTATATTATTTGCTTATTTATTTTATTATTATTTTTTCAAATATCCTCTAATTGTTTTTAGTAGTACAATAGACTTTGTAATGTTAGCAAGGTCACGTATCGGTGATTATTAAATCCGGCATTGCGGATTTTGATGATGATTTCGTTGGTTATAACGGTTTTTGAGCGTCTCAAGCTGATTTATAATCTGCAATGGATCATGTTTAAATTTAACAATCCACTTTTTTTATCTCGATTTTATGTCTGTCAAGGTTAAACTCTTTAAAGCAAAGTATTTTAAAACAGCTCGAATTTTGATTTTATCAATTTTCATAATATATCAAAACTTAACTGCTGTATTTAAACGCCACAAACGAGCAACTAAATTTTCGTGTCTGAAACTTCGCAAGGATCATACTTGACAAATATCGTTGCCATTCGGTCATACTTACGGCAACTCTGTGTCAGGCCGAAAACATTTCGAATCCCCCTGTTAGTTAGTAGCAGCTGCAACACTCATTTTGTATAAAAAAACTACTTCATCGTGTTTATTAAAAACAGCACTCATAATGATACATGTATGCCCAGATCAGTAATCAACACAATACTAAATTTTGAAAAAAAATATACTTCAATTTCACGAAATTATCCCAGAGAAGAAAACGTACAGCTGTTAGCGTTTATCCCGCTCAATGAACGACTGCAACACGTAAATGGACAAGCACATGATATAAACCAATTAATGGAAAAAGAATAATACTTTTATTGATGAGATTGAGACGCGTTTCGCGTATCAAATGCTCTTCAGTCAACCTGTGATCTCGTCAATGAATTACTCTATTATTATAATTAGGTAAAGGTGACGATACAGCGAAAGTGGTGAAAAAAACTACACTTTCATCTCACGAACATGAATGAAACTGTCCGTGCGAAGAAGATGTATAGTTTAATTTGTGTTCGTGAGACAGAAGTACAGTTCTCTTTCAACACTTTCGCCGTATCATTACGATGCGATTGCATACTGAAGAATAATTTGTTGGTGAGATAACAAGTTGACTGCAGAGCATTGCATATACGAAACGCGTCTCAATCCAGATCACATCAATAATAGAATTATTCTTTTTCTACAAAAGTTTGATTGAATAGGGTTCTTTGAAGTAATATTAAGGGATACATGACGCCATATTTTTAAATAACGATTTGGATTAAATCGAAATGTTTCGTTAGTGTTAAGATTAGTAGGTATGGAATAAAGTTTTTCAAATTTAAAAAAATGTTCTAGTCTAAAAGCTTTAAAAGAAGTATTTTAATATATTTTTTGATGACAATTCGTAATTTTAGTTAAATTCTATCATTTTTGATACAATTATTATTATTATTATTAAATGTATCCATTGTATTTTCAAGTTGCCCCATATAGGTGCCTCAGTGCTCTTTAACTATTATTGTACGTTTTCGTTTATTCTTATCTTTTCGCTTCTTTTATTAAATTTAGAGATAAATATCACGTGCTTTATATGAATGTGCCCCGCACGAGTGCCATATTTTACGGTAATTTTGTGCAGCTTTAAGCATACTAACTCTTGCTGCTTATCTTGCCTGCCTATCTACTATGGGGGTGGCCACCATACAGAATGCACGTGCCATCTTCAAAACACAGCGCTCATTCTCGGTGCCAACCACTAAAGAACAAAAATCGGTCGATGAGTCAGATGACAGCAAGGTAAACTTTATTTAGATTTACTTTCCTCTATTTCTATTACTTTTTAAATACTGTAAGATTCACTTTGGCGGGTTTAATATAATCTATTGAAAGAAAAGCACCAATAATTAAAACTGAGAATGTGACATTCCTACCTACTACAGTGAATCTACAGTAAAACTCTCAATGATTGAATTTTTACTCTTTTATATCTGCATTTTTACAAGTATAAAATTAAAGTAATTTAATGAGCTTGTCATACAAGTAGATATGTTAAATACGTGAACTAGATATCTCTACAAAAACTAATTATAAAGCCATTTTTATTTAAGGCGTCTCAAATGAAGCGCAATACGAAAAGGTATCGAAGCTCTATTTACTCTCTTTATAGACGGCGCTGAAGAAATTTCTCGCTTTTTAATGTATGTTTGTACAATAATGCATTGAACAGAAAAAGAAAAACTAAATTTTAAATTTAATGAAAAGTTTAAATGAACTTTAAAAATATATTTTCATTTTTAAAGATACATATGATCAAAATTTGACACGTCACTTGTACACTCCCCAACTAGCTAGAGTTTAGGAAGGGGTCTTCAAAGATAGGATGGTGCATGCCTCTGAACACATTTCACCAAAAGAAATTGAATGATGGTGTCCAGAACGGCACATGTGCAGTTGAAAGGGGAAAAAAATAGCATGATCTTTAAAATATTAACTAAATAAAATATTAATTAAACTCTCTCGTAAGTCCATATTATTTTGCTTATTATTAATTAATAATAAGCAAAATAATATAGACTTACGAGAGAGGTTCAGTAATTATCAAGACAATCTCCACTAACATTTAGGCACTTATCTCATCGCTTTAGCAGCTTTCTAATTGCCGTAGTAAAAAACTCTTGACCTTGCTAACGGAGCCTTGTGTCTTCGAACTTATTGCGGCGTAAAAACCCTTTGATCTCGAACGGATGAAAATCGGACGGCGCAAGGTAGGAACTACAAAGTTGATATAGCAACATCATTTTAGGACTTTTTTAAGACTTATGTAAATTGCGCTGGATCCAATCTCGAACTCGTATGCCAGAATTCAAGTTTTGATGAATATTACACGAATCACCAATTGGCGATTTTTATATGTCTATCATCGCAAATAAGATCCTTTCAACGGTCGCCCGTAAAGATGAATATCGGTGGCACTTGTTCTAGCCGATTTAAAGTGTTCAATTCATTTATACATGCTCCCGCGGCTTAAATATTTTTCACCATACTGTTTCAACATTCTCGAGTAAATTTCGGTCGGTTTCATATTTTCGGATAACAAAAATCTTATCACTGAACATTGCTCTTCTGGCGACCATGTTTGGAAAGGAACTGATATTTTGTTTTTTCTTTTTTTTCCTCTTTTTCCTTTCAAACAACTAATTGAATTCATCTTTAAAGTTGTCAACTTGGCCCTCAGAAAGTTTCATCTAATAGTATTCAGCGCTTTTCCCTTTGTAGCATTTTGCCTCGTTAGTAGTATTTGAGTATTTGATACAAAGTATAAATTCATAAAATATAATATATTAAATTGTTTCCGTTCTCCGTTGAAGGTAGGCCTTTTCACATTTAAAGAAAGGGGCGTGTTACGTCATCGTCAACTCTGCATTCCATTCTTGGTAGCCAGCCCATCCTGGTATATAAAAAATTCCGCACCCTTTCCTGTAATGGCCGGAGTTTCCCTTCCATCTTATGCATCGACAAATAATAAAAATTACATTATCTCAAACTAGGTGTAATTTCTTAAATCCATTTCAGTGAAAGTACTTCATTTAATTTATATCACTAATACATAAGTATGTATGTATGTACATAAGTACTCATCGATACATTAAACATCTTGTATAAGCCAACCACCTCTCTTTCATTAGCACCAAGGGAGAAGAAATCATCTCGTACCTTCAAATCCCTATTAGGATTCTCGAACGTTTTTGATTAATAAATGCCCGAATATGAAAGTTTATTTAAGAAAATTATACAGTCGAGTTCAAAAATATCGATATCAGTAATGAATTTATATCGTTACAAATTCAAGATACAATTGCTAAGCAATTCAAGATATTTGATGTTAGTACAATAAATATTTTGATTTTTCCTGTACAAAAGTGCGAACATTTGGTCTTCTGTACAGCAAATAAATAGCACAATGGCAGTGACTCTAAAAATTGTTTATAGCCCATGTGTTGTAGTTCGATACAATTAAATAAGCAGTGTAAAAATAACATCACTGTATTTATGTAATGAAGGTGATCACGGAATCATTTTGAAATAACAGATGTAATCTGTATTCCTTGTAACATCAAGAAAAAGGCATTGCTGAATGTCAAAGTAACCTTTGACCACGTAGATCGTTTTTGATTTTCGGAAAAGTAAAGAAATTATTGGGACTGTACCGAGGATGGTCAACAAAGTCGACATTTTGTTGTGTTAAAAATTCAACTGTTTTGCGTGATGTGTGCGAACTTGCATTGTTTTGGTGGAGGATGATTCGTCGTTCGGGGTTGGTTTTTCGAAGCTCAGCAATGATTTGTGGCAAACAAATTGTTGTATATCAATCGGGAGTAACAATTCTTTGATCTTGTAGAGGAATCGTTGCTCATGACTTGCTTTCGAGACAAATGTCGGTATCTTTTTGGAAACACTTCGAGAACGGATAACTTCTGTCGGCTTTTCTTCACCTTGAAACACCCAAACAGACGACTGGCATATGTTTTCTGGCTCGTATGGGTAAATCCAAGATTCATCACCACTGACAATGTTATACACGTTCTTAGAGGTTTTTGATGCCAAATCACTCTGCCGCTTTCTATTCTTCGGTCAACAGATGTGGTATCCAACGGGAAACAAATTTTTTTTTACACACAATTCTTTATGCGAAATTTTTTGAATTGAGGTCTTTGAAATTCGCAATAATGCTTCAATCTGGCGATATGTCACATGTCGACCTTCGTTGATGATCTTGCGCACAGCATCGACGTTTTCCTGAGTACTGCCGTTTTTGGTGAACCTGTTCTTGGATCGTCGCTAATACTAATCCGTACATATCTGAATTCTCCATACCAACGAGAAATTGTTGACTGTGTGGTGCTTCATTGCCGAATACAGAAATCAACTCGGCGAGGCATTCTTGTTGAGATAATTGTCTTCGAAAAATTATTCCACGAAAATGTTTTTGGTTTAATACTATTTTTCAACTAATTTGTCAAATTTGACAGTTCATTGTAGCTACAACACTACACGTATCGCACTGAAACTTTGGATTTAGGTTAACTAAAGATGGATGTTAATTTTTAGTGCTAACATTTGTTTAGTGACGGCCCTCCAAGTCTCATTATGTCAAACTTAAACGGCATCCCGCGTAATATGTAATTCTTGGGTATACATACTTTGACGTCAAAAATAATTTAGTTTTAGTTCAAAGAAAGAGACCACGGCCGAAAAAACGATAATTGCAAAGCTCTTCGTCTTCAGAAAAATTATTTTCAAATGCGCACCAATGGTGAAGGGGACAGAATACTTTTGAAATTTTATGCATCTAGCTCATATATGTGGTTTTATTATTGGGTTGGCAACTAAGTACTTTCGGTTTTGTAGTATAAAATAAAACACTTTTTTTTTAAACAAAGAATAGTTTTTAATCAATTATATATTTTTCATTTTGCTCAATGACCTTTTGCCATCTTTGAAACATCATTTACACACAATAGGTTATATTATTACTCGGTATTTCTACCATATGTACTCCAATGCTAAACTATCTCAATGTCAGACGACAATAAAAGAAACAACGAAAAAACTGCACAGAAAAAGGAAAATTCCCGTCACTAAATAGAGGGACAAATTTCTGAACAGACCCACAATCCCAAATTAAAATTAAGTATAATCTACAAAATTCCTAAAACCAATTTTACGCGGTAAAATTAATTTTGAAAATTTGAAAACGTGTAAAATGTGAAACCGGTACTACTTCCAATAGAATTACAAATGCAGTAATACAAAGGATACTAGGAAAGTTTTGCAATACAGCTTTGTTTATTTAATTTTTTCAAAGTACTTTCCTCTACACTCAATACACCTCTCCATCCTCCGAAACCAATCTTTAAACCAGTTCTGCCAAGTTTCACTAGTGAGTAAAGCACACTCGTTGTCCCAAGCCCGCAGAAGGTCCTCGTCACTGGAAAGCTGCCTCCCTTTTAGCTCCATTTTCACATGCGGGAACAGTGCAAAGTCGCAGGGAGCAAGATCTGGACTGTAGGGAGGGTGCTTGAGAAGTTTCAATCCTGTCGAGGTCAAATATTCGGTGATGGAGGAATCAGGTGTCCATTCTGGACTTTGGTCGCAGGTTCTTCATAGATCCGATGACTTTAGGCAGGCACTGTTCAGTATACCAATTAGCTGTGACTGTCTTCTGTGTATCCAAAACGACGCGTTCCACAATTCCACTCGATTTGAAAAATACAGCTATCATTTTTTTCTTTACAGATCGGGATTTTCTGACAACTACGGGTGTGTCCTCATCATCAAAGACCGAAACTTTGTTTTGAGCTTTGGTCGGCACATCGTAATAATACAGCCAAGTCTCGTCACCTGTCACGATGTTGTTCACATACCGAGATTTTCCTTATTAAACTTTTTTAGCATTTCCCGGCACCAAGTCACACGTCGTGTCATCTGCTCTTCAGTTAGTCGATGCGACACCCAGAGAGAACAAAGTTTCTTTACGTCCAAATGATCATGTAGAATCGAACGAATTGGTGGTGCATTTAGGTCATCTGTTGGTAGGTCACTCGCCTGTCCTCGCCGAGCATTTTCCTCACAGTAGTAACGTTTACCTCCATAACTGACGTTCGTGGCCTTCTCGGCCTCTCAGCATCCCCCACAGTTACATTTCTCCTTTGGAACTCTCTATACCAGCTGAAAATCGTTGTGTGATGTGGACAAACAACACCAGTGCTTCGAAGAAATGACTCTTGTACTAGTAATTTCTTCGAAGCACTGGTCTATGTTTAAACCACGCTCTAAATTATAACGTAAAACTGCTCCTGACCACGATGCCATCGCAAGCACTTTACACTCTCACTGCTAATAAATAACTGAGCCCATCGACATGGCGCGGCGGCTACTATACACGTATGAACATGTTTCAACATGCAGCAACAAGCAGCTTCCTACGATTCATTGTTGCGTCATATTGCAACACTTTCCTAGTACCCTTTGTATATGTATTTCCAATAGAACAAATCCAATCACAAACAATTAAATTAATTGCAGCGCAACTATGGATATCGTATTAAATATAATAAAGCGTAATGTTGCAATAAATATTAATCATTCGTTAAAGCAAAGTAAAAATAAATAGAAATTCGCGTAGCTCTTTATGCTACGAGGAACTTTCAAGAAAGACTATCAAAACTTTTTTTTTTTAAATTAGATAACGATACCTTTTTCACCTTGTATATAGCCCCATGTACTGTTTGAAACTTATCTCAACGATGTTGCCATTGTTCAAAGACAATACGGAAGCCATTGTTCAAGAGCTTCTCTAAAATCGTCTCTAAAGCCTCAACAGGTTTCAGATCTGAAATTGCCGTCTTTTAAAGCCTTTTTTTGCTTAAGGGTATACGCAGAAATCCTATGGATGCGGACTATACGGAGGTATACATACAAGAATTCTATCATTACAGTAGTCACGTGCGGGCAAGAGTCATCGCGATGAAGTTTCCATTTTCCAATCAGCTCAGGTCATTTTTTGGTGATGTAAAATTTGTTTATAATATAACCCAATGCGTATACACCATCTGCTTATAATCAAAAAATGTTAATACTATAGCTTTAACGGCGGATTTTTGCTTGCGTTTTTTTGGTGGCGGTCCCCTTTTTTTTCAATCAATTATACGTTTTGCAGCTTCATCTGGAATCATAATAATACACTCAAGTTTCATCCGCAGCAATAATTATCTTCTGTAATACTCCTTCTTCTTGAGTACATTGTTTCCAGTATTCACTGAATTCCTTTTTTAATCTGGTATTTGCGAACGTGGACTCCTGCGAGTACAAACTCTAGACATGTTTAAATCTTTGCGTAAGACCTTAAAAACACTTCTAGTAGATATTTAAAGGATATTAGAGAGTTGTGAAGCAGTTAAAACGTAGATTTATGCGACTAATTCCCGGTTCAGTGTTGACGGTGCAAGTTCTTCGACTATCTTAGTTATCAAAGGCAGGCAGGTGTTGCCATAGATCATTCTCTGCAAGCGGTCCCAATAGTGGAAAGGGTTTATGTTTATGGTTTCTCACAGACGTATATTTACATGTTCTTTCATTTCTTCCATCACAATTTTTACATGCGCGATAATAATGTCACCATTTTTTAACTCTGTCAATTTTATAAAAATAATCTGTGAGAATTACAATTTTGTAAAATGAAAGCAGTCTACTTGGATATTATTTCCTGCTTTTTAATATTTTGTAGCTCATCGCATAAGATTATAATAAATTTAGTTCTAGTCTTTGCTGAAAAATCCTTGTATTTTGAACAGCGTTAATATCGCAACCATTGAAGTTAATTAAAGCAAGAATACCAGGTTTTCAAAAAGAAGGAACTTGGTCGAAACAATAGTTGCAGAAAACTAATTTCATGATTTGTCAACGAGATAAGAAATTTTAATATTATTTTTTGTAGCAGTAGTGCATAGAATTCTACGGGCAGGAACTGGACTACCTAATGTCGACCCTTTGCGAAAAAGAATGAAAATCTATGACATTAATTTGGTACATAGACTTCCGCGGTCGTGGTCCATACTATCTCCTTCTGGACTTCCGGGCTGGAGCCGCGTCACTGGTATAACTGCCGACATTTCGTACCCACTCGTATGGGACATCTTCAGTGCTCAACTACTGCTACTGTTTGTTGCACTGAAACTGGTCATCAGTTTCAGGGCTCAACTACTGCTACTGTTTGTTGCACTGAAACTGGTCACCAGTCCCAGTGCAATAAACAGTAGCAGTAGTTGAGCCCTGAAGATGTCCCATACGAGTGGGTACGAAACGTCGGCACTTATACTATTGACGCGGTTCCAGCCCCGAAGCCCAGAAGAAAATAGTATCTATGACATTAATTCGGCCATTATAAATATATTTTAAAAGACAAAAAAATACATTAAAACTATTTGGATAAGCATTAAAATGACCTTAGGGTATATCTTTAAAACTTCTGGCTTTTATCACTTTTATTACACAAGCTTTTTTCATATTTAATTCCAATTTCTTTTACTAAAAATTAATTCTCACTTTAAATTTTAAGTTCATCTCACTTATAAGCAATATTTTTCCTATTTAAATAAATTACGGCCTAACAAAGAAATGATTGCGACGATCGCTTCATCCAATTCCAGGGTCTCGTCAGGTAATCTGGCTTTGCGGGTAGTTATTATCACATTTAGCCGAAAGATAGATGCATATATAGTTTTCTCATTACTTCATATTATCGTTAGATGAAAATTGAACCAAAATTATTTTGTCTAGCAATAAAAAGGTTTTGTAAATACGTTTTTGAAGCCTCCCACACCCGACGTTTTTTCTATATTTTCTTTACTAACACGAATGATCTAATCTGGTACGTAGACTTCCGCGGTCGTGGTCCATGTTATCTACTTCTGGGCTTCCGACGAATGATCTACTTCGTTTTTAATATAGTATCGTGCTTCAGTTACAGCTGAGGAAAACGTAATGTGTTTCAGCAAGTTAGTGTCTTTGTAAGCTCATATGTTTCGACTCGCAGGGACAGAGAATATTAATACAGAAACCATCTTCCTCATTATTATTTAAGATTTTGTGTGATTAATGTTATTAGGACCAAACTTCTATGAAGAAACTTAACTTCATCTGAATTTACAGAAGGTAGTCTCCTGTCAGAATAGAATTTAATATTTCCATTCATTCATTTTGAACGAATCATTCATGTGGGTGGGGTAGTTGATAGCTTAATAGTACGTTGCTAACTTATTACGCCAGGAGTGTCAGAATTTAATCCAACAACCTGCTGTCCGGGAGAGTTTTTCATGGTTTACCTTCTCGTTTAAGTTGACATACAAAGGTATTGAATCGCACTATGAGTCCGAGTGTAATAATAACTCATGATCTGCCAATGCTCTCTGCAATTGGCGTTGGCCATTGGCCCACTATTAATAAAACAGAAACAGTTCTGTACTATTGTTCAACATAGTTAACTAGAGTGTAATTTTCTTCTTCATTAAATTCTGTCGTCTGGGAAATTTGAATTTCTTCGTTGGAGTCAAAGCGCTGTGATCACAGCCACTTCTTCGAATGCATTAACAAGTGAAAATCATTTGGAGCCAGATCTAGGCTCTAAAGTGAGTGGTTAAAAATGCCTCACTTAATTTGACGCATCAGTTTTCGTGTTTGCTGCGTACTATGGGCCGACCGTATCATGCAACATCACGACTCCAAAATTGAACAAACCACGATATCTATTTTGAGTTGCTCGTCGTAGATTTTTTTAAAACCTTGCAATAGTCTTGAGCATTGATGATTATCAATGCTCAAGACTATTTCAATTTCAGTAACTTGTATATAGATGATGTTTTACTTTATAAAATTCTTTAATCAGTGCTATAGAAGTATTTGTACATACTTGCTCCCATAAATTTGAAAAATCGATTTATAAACTATTATAAACGAGGCAAATTTGCAGTGAAAATATTATCGTTACTTTTCAATCTTATTCATTTTTAATGCAGTCCTTTAATTTATTTTGCATGTGCTTATTAAAAGCAGCGCCTCTATGAAGAGAGAGATTAAATAGCCTTCTACATATGTACATATGTATGTACATATATACCTTTTTACAGCCATAAAAATCGTAATTAAAATAATTATAAAAGTTGAATTGGGGTAGTTTGAACGTTATTGATGTGTCGTAAATAGAATCTTTATCTATCTCTATATTTTTCATTATTTCTGTAATGTTGCACTGTAAAACTGTTCATTTGTAAATTTTAAAGATATTTATGCAGCAGTAAAGTTATAGCATTGGTTTACTGTTTGCATTTCGTTACATACTTTATGCTCTAGCAACTTTTTATTTGTATTTTCGAATTCAATAAGTTTTATTACAGTTCATAAGTGACAAAAAATAAATATTAGCAGATGTGTATAGGTTTTAATATTTCTAATATATGACGTTTTGTATTTTATTATATAGCTTTTAGTATGTGGCATATTATTTAATAATTAATTTTTTTTAAAGCAAATTTATAAATATTTTACCGCCTTTTATAACTTTAGATAAATTCAGAGATTCTTGTTCTGTTTCATTTTCAGTATTGTTTTCAAATACTGAATGATAACAGGAGCAAGATTAGTTGTATTAGATACGAGAAAAGGTTAACTGTAAGAGAGATGCGATTAACTTCACAGATAAATATTTTTCAAAATATACTTTGTTTGAATCGTATAGTGAGAAGAACCACTAGGCAGTGTCGGAAAAATTCAATTAGTGTAGTATTATGGAGAGTATCAATCAATACTTTGGATTGCGCTAGTTACTTATTAAGTGAAAAGCATAAATATACAGCATGCAACAAAATTATTCGTACCTTTATGTAGAAAAATTAACATTAATTAAAGAATCTGCATTTGAGTTGAACACTTAATTAACACTCTGAACATATTGGATTCAACAAACGGAACAACCATATAAGAAAATAAAATATTAAATAAATATAATATGTATATATATATATATATATATATTGTTTTTCAATAAGTTTTGTCGTTTGATAAGAGATGTTGCTATTAGGTTCGTCGTTTTATTTTTCCAAAAATTTTACTATTTTATGGACACGTGAAATTTTATCATTTTATATTTTCTCATTCGTGTATTTATAGGTGTTCAAAGTTGACGTGCACAGTATTTTTTTACAATGGAAAAAATCGAATATCATGCAGTGATAAAATTCTTATTTTTGGAAGGTGTAGCACCAAAACAAATTCATGAACGATTATTAAAAGTGTATAAGGACTCTTCACATTCAAACAGAATAGTAGAAAGATGGTTTGCTGAATTTAAACGTGGTTGTACAAGTCTTGAAGAGTATCCACGCGAAAGACGTTGAAAAAGTGCATCAACCCCAGAAATTGTAGCGAAAATACAGGAAATGGTTTTGGAAGAACGTCGATTAACAAGAGAGACATATTAGAAGCCCTAGACATCTTATTAGGCAGTGAAAGTAATGTTTTGGCTGAAGTATTCCGTTCCCGAAAGCTGTGTGCAAAATGGGTGCCGCATTCGGTAACAATAGAACAAAAACACATTCGAATGCAATTTTCTCAGCAACATTTGAAGCGTTTTAGAAATAATAAAACGATTTTGTGCGTCGTTTCATTACTGTGGATGAGATTTGGGTCAATCAAAACAAGAGTCTAAGAAGTCGTGTGAACCAGATAATCCAAAAATCGGACAAGAAGGTGTTAGCATCAGTTTTTTTGGATGCAAAAGGAATTTTGTTCGTGGATTACCTCCAAACTGGTAAAACAATAAACTCTGATTATTACTGTAACCTTTGGGCCAGCTGGATTAAATTCGTGAGAAAAGACTTGGTTTATAGAAGAAAAAAATCATTTTTCATCAAGATAACCCACTCTCCCACACAGCAGCTCAAAAAATCAGTGAATTAAAGTATAAATTATTCCACCCTATTCGCCAGATTTAGCTCCTTCTGATTTGTGGCAATTCTTACATCTCAAAAAGTTCATGCATGGAAAGCGATTTTCATCGAACGAAGAGCTAATAGCAGCTGTGAAAGCGAAGTCTTCTGAATTCTCACTTTAGGGATGGAATGCATAAATTAGATGTATTGCAATGCAGGGCGGTTATATTGAACAATAAAATGTATTCCAAAACATACAATCGTGTTTTTCTTATCGAACGACAAAACTTATTGAACAACCTGGTATATATATATATAATATAATAAATTTAAATGAAATAAAAATGAATTTTAATTTCCTGTAATTCTGTACGGAGAATATTTTTCGGTACGTAATATTTTTGATTGACATCTCTGGATTATTGGAATATTGAAGCGCATCCCTATAGTTATACCCTATATACATACATAGATTGGTGGCATCTATAGATTAGTTCCTTGTTTTCAAGCGAGATTTTCTTTCAGTCTATCAGTTTCACACTTACTTCTATTTGTTCTTTCGGTTTTACAATGTGCTGCTTCCAGTTAAGTTTATTGTCTAAATGTAACCTTAGGTATTTAACGCTGTCTACTTGTGGTATATTTGCACCGGTCAATCTAACTAGCAAATCCTTCACGAAGTGTGAATATCACTTGTGTCATTCACTTTCACTTTACATTTGTGGAACCATTGTTAAAATATAAAAATAATAAAATATAAATAGTTTTCTTGTCTACGTCGACGTTATTTAAGGGTTTTGATGATAGCATAGTCGGCAAAGGTTCGTAGTATTGTGGGTGATGACATTCGTAGATTAGAAATATAGGACATAAGGTAATTGGTCGAGGCCTCTGCTCTACGGCGACTGAGTGATATTCGAATTTTTCTTTATTAACTTTAGTTTGGAAGATTTTTACGTTTAGGTACGATTTTAGAAGTATAAAGTAGTGAATAGGAAAGGTTTTTTAATTTTATGCATTAATTCTTGATACCAAATTCAGCTAAATGCTTGACTGATGTTAAGGACAGTGGTAGAGCAATATTTTATGGTTTCTATTACTTCGTCTATTGTTTGATTCGATGTACTAGGTGTACCGGAAAGTCATCACCGCTTTTCTAACATATGTCGCTAGGCTTAAGTATGCAATGCTATGATTTGACGCATATGTCATTTTATTCTACTGACATCAACCTTCAAAGCTGTACATGTTATATTTTGCGAAAGTAACACTGTCATAGATTTGTACCACTTTGAAAATGTCGAGTTTCGTGCCTGAAAAAGTGCATTTGCGGCAGACTTTTCTTATTTAATCAAAAGAAAAAAGTCGCTGAACGTCATCGTTTGCTGGCAGAAACTTACGGTGAGTATGATATAACCATAACAACATTTAAGGAGTGGTTTCGACCATTCAAAACTGGTTCTGGTAGACCGAAAAAATTTGGAGATGCGAAACTGCAGGAGTTATTGGATGAAGTCCAACCCAAACTCAAAAACAATTGACAGAAGCGTTAAATGTGGCCCACGAAACGATTAGCGACCGATTACGACCTATGAGAAAAATCCAAAAGATGGGAAAATGCGTGCATCAATTGAATGACAGGCAAATGGAAAATCGAAAAATCGTCTGCAAAATGCTGCTTCAAAGGAATAATCGGAAGTAATTTTCGCATCAAATAGTGACGAGTAATGTAAAATGGATTTATTTCGAAAACCCTTAGCGCAAAAAATCATGATTAGCACCTGACGAAGCCGGCCCATCGACTCCAAGGCCAAATCGTTTTGGTCGCAAGACAATGCTCTGTGTTTGGTGGCACTAGAGTGGCGTAGTGTATTACGAACTGTTGAGACCTGGTGAGACAATTACTACTGATCGCTAACGACAATAAATTATCAATTAGAACCATGCATTTATAGAAAAACGTCTAGAATGGGCCCGAAGACAAGGTAAAATGATTTTACAGCACAATAATTCGCCGTCTCATACAGCAAAGGAGGGGAAGGGAGCGTTGAAAGCACTTGGATGGGAGATAATATCGCACCTGCCATACTCTCCAGACCTTGATCCACCCAACTATCACCTTTTTTGCATCAACGGGACACGCTCTTGCAGAGCAGCACTTCGCTAATTTCGAAGAAGTTATAAAATGGCTCGATGAATGGTTTTACTCAAAGGACAAACAGTTTTTTTTGGAATGGCATCCATAAATTGCCTGAAAATGGGCAAGATGTGTAGAATCAAATGGCCAGTACTTTGAATAAATAAATTTCTCCATTTCCTTGAAAATTATGTGTTTTTTTACGAAAAAACCGATAATGACTTTCCGGTACTGTACCAGGGGTATTGCTGCTGTGTGGCATTATCGAAATTCGAATTGGTGGTGTCCATTACCAATTGTTCTGACTTGAGAACGGGGTTAATAAAGACGTGTTTGCAAATAGTGGAGATAGAGATACTTACATTTATCGCTGCATACGAAGTAGTTTCGAAATGTTTTTATACATACAGTGGAAACGGTTTTTATGTGTACATTCCCGAAGACGCAGGTTTTCACTGATCCTTTGGAGTAATATTTTTTCTAATAATCTTAAAATAATTTAAAGTAAAGCTATGGTCGGGTCTTTTCCAGATTTTTGGATATTTTCAATGCCTTTATTTACAGCCAAGTTGAAATAATTCTTCTTCTATAACAGATAATTACTGGACTATTTGTCGAACAAATGTCGATGATTATCACAAAATATCGCGATAAGAACCTTTGCATGGGTACGAAAAATTATGTTTCATACTGTATATTTAGCATATGTATGTATATGTATATAGTGGTGGAAAAAATAAGTGTATATTAAAACAATTATCTATTTCATTTTAATTTTTTTGATATGGACTTCTTTTATATAAAAGATTTGGAGAACTCCACAATTTATAGTATGTGTTGGAGATAAAACAGCGTTGCTATACCTTACTGCGAACGATGCGCTGTGCATAGTAAAACCGATATAAAAAAAATTGTCGATTACCAATTGTTCTGACTTGAGGACAGGGTTAACAGAGGCATGTTTGCAAATAGTGAAGATAGATATCCTTAAATTTAACATTGCATACGAATGATAAAGTAGTTCCGGAATGTCCTTATAATGGTGTTTAAAATTTCGTAGTTTTTTTTAAGAATAAATAAAACACACAATTTGCGTTCACTTTCAACTTTTTATTGGTTATGACATTTGTATGCGCAAAATAATATCTGTCAAATGGCCTGGCCTGATCTTGGTGGCCAATTAACATCACCGTTTCTTGAGAGAACACATCCAGGAAATTTTTCTCTCAATAAATCAATTGATTCGTGTGTAAAGTGAGGTCTAGTGCTATCTTGTTGATACCACATATCCTCTAGAACAATATTCATTAATTCAGGCCACAAAAATTCGGTTATCATCCAACGATATCGACCACCATTGACAGTTACAGCTTCACCAGCAGCATTTTCAAAGACGTGAGATCCAATTACACCACCTGACCATAATGCACACCAAACAGTAACTCGTTTAGGATGCATAGGTTTCTCATGAATAATTTGTGGATTTTCCTCGCCCCAGATACGCCAGTTTTGTTTATTAACACAGCCACCAAGTTCAAAATGTGCCTCATCGGAAAACATTATTTTTTTGAGAAAAATCAGCTGGTTGTTCATTGATGAAATTGACTAATGAACGACGTTTTAAATGATCTAATGGCTTCAGTTTCTGTGTTATTTGATCCTTATATGCCTTCAGAACTAAATCCTTGCGTAAAATACACCATGTTGTTGATCCACTAAATCCAAGTTGTTGTGAACGTCGTCTAATGGACATTTCAGGATCTTCAGCAACACTTTCACGAACCAAACCAATATTATCTTGTGAATGACCACTACGACTGTATTTTTCACTTTTTTGAACTTCCGCGGAACCGGTCTCTTGAAATTTTTTAACAATTCGACCAATTGTGCTTTCAAATGGATGATTATGTAAACCATAAAACTCACGTAATTTTCAAAAAACTCTTTTCAGAGAGCGCCGATTTTCATAAAATAATTCAACAATTTGAACGCGTTGTTGTACCATATACGAAGCCATTTTTATAAATGTCATACTTTTTAAATGCCCACATACCCAGATAAATTCAGTGCGCCATCTATATTTTATTTATTCTTAAAAAAACCGCGCAATTTGAAACACCCTTTACATACAATCAGATTTAGGCAAAATTTATCGATTATTTTAAAACAGAATTGATATATGCTATAACAAGAAAGCGAGTAGCAATTCAAAAAGCTTGAACTGCGATTTCAATTGAAATTTCTATTAAAAATTGTACAGTTGACGAACTATTCTGCAATATTATAAAGTACACTGTATAAAGCATAACAATTTTTATTACAAATTTTTAAAAATTCTATCTTTTTTAGATTTAAATCTATTATAGCGATCTATAAATTTTGAAATTATTTGTTTCTTGAAGTATAAATAAATTATGTAATATCTTTTCAATAATTCCTCCATTAACAGAACAAAAAATACAATAGCACCTTGTTATAGGACTTAATTTTTTCCATTATTGTATATATATAATCTATACGTTTATTGATGAATATATGGTAGTAAGTGCCATAAATTTTTGGAATAACTAAAAAAGAACTGGGATATAAAAATACGTATTTATTTTCCCATATTTTCACTTCAATATTACATTCTTTAATAGTTCTATACCTGTATAGGAGTTACTAGGGTCTTGCTTGCCAAAACAGGCAAGGCAGCCTGCTTGTTCACATTTTTTTTTGACATATTTGTATTTTAAATTGAATCTTAAGCAACGGAAATGGTGAGAACATTATCAGGACATAGTCGAATGCTTGTCATTAATTTCTTCTAATGCTTCTCACAAATGAAACCTTCCAATATCATAGTAAAGGTGTACAGAAGTGTCTAATGATTTCCCTCTCTTCAAAATCTATCATCAAAATTCCACAACAATTTTAAAGCCGAACGTCATAATGTATTTAATATGGAGCTCTTTGATTACTATACCTTTGCTTTATTTAATAGCGGCTCATGAGAAAGGTTTATGGTTTCGTTTCATGTGAAATTGGTCCTTAATATCACATCATCACTTCATACAGTTGCAAAAATGAACATGCGCAAAATACTGGAGTTGTTTTTGAAATATAGATGTTTCGGCACCCATCGAGTTCTAATTTTATCCATGCTTCGAAAATCATGGAATTAAGATGAGTTTTAATACGTGTAAAATGGTGAGTCAGAACATGGTTTGTCCTCTGTAATTTTTATTCCTTTCCGAAACCCCTTTAGTCATTCTTTTCACATGCATTTAAAACGTTGTTTATTATGGAGATGTAGATTAGCCTTTGATTTCCCTTTATTAAAAAGTTTATTGCCGCCTGGTATTATTTTTTTAATACTTGCGACATCGTGATGCAATCTCATTCAGATACCAGAAGTTTGAAGTTTGCGTCACTCCGTTAACGCGTAATGTAATATTATGAAAGATTCAAATATGGACGATCGCACGTCGGCAAGAATTTATGGCGCTTACTGCGTATAGATATAAAATTGTTGGTCAATTTGGTGTTGAAGTAGTTCCGTTGTATAATTTTTTGTTATTTGAGCCTAATAAATAATGTATTTGTATTTAATTAAAAGTGACATGATGTAATTGTTGTCTGCATGTATTTTGGAATGCAATTGAAAACAGTCACATTCATGCATTGTGTACTTTCTCCATACAATTCCCATCCATGTAGAAATTTATATTCTAAATTTGTTCGCGAATGATTTCAGAATCGCAGTACACGAGTTTCCGTGAGCAACGAAAATAACATTCTCTTGGATCCCGAGGTCTTAACAGATTTCTCTACACAAGCATTGGTCCTAACAGTATTGGCCACTCTGGTAAAGTATAGCACTGACGAATCCGAAACTAGAATACTTTACCAATATTTGGCTGAAGGAGCCGTTGTATTTCCAAGAGTTTTTCCTGTTATGTAAGCTATATCTATATGTTAATAGAACTTTTGTGTATAATTTTCTTTCTATAAATCAGTTATAATTTGCTGGATATGAAGATCAACAACATATTATGTAGCTGTCATGATCAGCTAATATTGGGATCTGTTAGAAGTATAATACAAAATATGGTTGCTTGCGAAGATACGAGTCAACAGCAACTGCATTATCTTCAAAGTTGCGGCTTTGGTGGATTATGGAGATTCGCTGGACCCTTCAATAAGGTATTGTACTTAAGCAATTTATCTAGAATAATATTGAAAATATCATTTGCACACTTATTTACACGAGCTACGTAGCTCATTTAAACTTAAAAATTACTATACGACACTACACAGCATGTATACGTTCAGAATACTTCCATATTGTTTTAATAATAGTGGTTTTTATACATTTGTCTATAGGATTTCTTCGCAAATACATAAAAATAAACTACACATTATTTGATTTTTAAGCAGAAATGTAAACCGTTGTAGGAATTATATAAAAGGAAGAGGGCACAAATCCTTGTTTTAAGGGGATGTAAGCAAAAATTTTTCAAATGTTGATGTGTTCACGGCAAGTTAGCCGGATGGACATGAATAGAACTATTTATTTTACAAAACTAAGAGAGGAGGTGGCTGCTCCAGAAGAACAACAAAACTTTGCAATTGTGTCAAAAGACAAGAAAAAAATGTTCATCCTATCAATAGAAAAAAACAATTGGAATTAGCATAAAATACCATTTTACAGCTGATGTCCGTAAAAGCGTCACATGAATGCTTAAAAACTGGCACAATTACGACTATGGTCTATAGTATTATAAGTACTTTAGGTATGTTATAACCTGAATCATACAGTAGAATAAGATGGAATCGAACTGAGACTGGAATAGCAAGCTGTACCATGCTTTGAACCATATTCATAGTTTAATGACCTACTAGACCATCGCGGTTCCATGACTCTAGTACTTCAATTTTAAGCGATAAATATTGTTTCTGCTAATTAACGTACGAGGGAGCGTTTTTATATTCGCGGAATGGGGGACAAGGGGTGGAAATAAAAAAACCAAATTATTTTTCTTTTCAATATATTCACCTGCAAGACGGATACATTTTTCACATCTTTCAACTAATTTATTTATACCCTCATAAAAAAAACTGCCTCCTTGACTTCATCATCGGCAGTAAATTTTTTACCCGCAGCTCTTTTTTCATTTTCGGAAACAGGTAATAATCACTCGGGGCCAGGTCTGGGCTGTAGGGTGGGTGATTCACAATTTCGAAGCCCACCTTATGCAGGGCAGCTAACGCAACGCGGCTCTTGTGGACGGGCGCGTTGTCGTGCAAAAGCAGAACACCTTTTGTCAATTTTCCTCGTCTTTTCTATTTAATGGCTTCTTTTAGTCGCTCTAATATTGAAGCGTAATATTCTCCGGTTATAGAAACACCTTTATCTTTATAATCAATCAACAATATTCCTTCCGAGTCCCAAAATACCGTTGCCATGAGTTTCCCAGCTGATTGTGACACTTTAAATTTCTTGGGAGGTGCTGTGCTCTTTTTATGCCACTGCCTGGAGTCTTGTTTGGACTCAGGTTCATAATGATGAACCCAAGTTTCGTCTCCAGTAACAATTCCACTCAATACACCATCCTTGTCTTCATTACAGAGGTCCAAAAATGCACGCGAACACTCTACGCGCTGTTGTTTTTGCGGCGGCGTGAGCATTCTCGGCACCCATCTTGCGCTGACCTTAGACATGCCGAGATGATCATCTAGGATTTTAAAAATTGTTGTATCGGATACTCCAACCATTTCTGCGAGTTGTTTCTTCTTTAGTCGAGCATCTTCGAGTACAATTTGTTCAACTTTTTGGATAAGTGCTGGCGTGGTCACCTCAATGCTCCTGCCCGGCCTCGGGTCGTCTTCGTTTAAATAAACTATGCCACTTGTACACCATGGTTTTTCCTGGACAAGAGTCGCCGTAAACCAATGACATCTCATTCATTATGGTCGCGACTGATTTTCCTTGCCTGGTAAGGAACTTTATAACGGCACGATATTCGATTTTTTCCATATTTCACTTTTCACTCCTGATTATGTTACTTGGTTGACGATAGCTCAAAGACTAACTGTCTAATAACAATGAAACTTCGTATTTATACTAATCATGAGTCGTTGCACAGGCCACGCCCCCAATGCGCCTACTCACCCCTCTACAACCCGCTCATTCCGCGAATATAAAAACGCTCCCTCGTACATTCATAAGGATTACGTCTTCCCTTCGGTGCTGATGAAGAGCTGGAAAAACTTTTATAAAATAGTAATAATAATAATCATCTATACCTTCATATACCCAACAGCTTAACGTCAATTATAGGAATCATTGGCAGACTATGAATTATTATTATGAGGTCCGCGCTCGTGGTGCAACGTAAAATCTTTGAATGGAAGTATTCACTTATATAAGAAGGGAAAATACGAACTTTTACAGGCCGCAGGCTGTTAGGTTTGATACTGAAACTCATACTGTGATAAGCCAATAGTAATTTACTACTAAACTATCAGCCGGCATGCCATATGTTAAGGTTGCACGAAAAGTTAAACTCCTCTACAGCATTTATGGTACTTTGTAGAAGATAAAGTAAAGGATCACATATATTCCTAAAAAAATCAATTGGAAACTAACATAAAGAACTATGGATAAAGATTCACTTTACCAACATATTATAGAAAGTTAATAAGCAGTGTTTAAAGCCCAAGAAAGTCACATATATTTATTTGTTTAATTTTATAATACACTCTCTATTGTGAATATATTTTAATAAAGTTCAGAGCTATACTGTTATGTCAAACTATCGTAATAGAGATTTTAATGGATTACCTAGTTTACAATAGTCTCCTCAGTTTCAGTTTCCGTGTTTCTCAATCTCAATAATCTTTTCAATTATTGGCTTTAATCTTCTTTTATATACTACTTGGTGTTGACTTACTACTACTTACTTGATTAAAAATTTGCTTGTTGAACTCAACAAATTAACTCACAGATTCTTATAGCTTCTTGGTTTCTATAATTTGCGGTTTCGTGTTAATGAGCGTGCTTCTTTGTATTCAATACTGACGAAACGTGCGAAATGTCAGAGCATTCAGTAATAATTTATCCCCTGTGTAATTTTGACGACTCGAATGATCTCTTCATATGTTCGAAAAATCTTTGTAACGGGTCTTTCACTAAGCGCTTCCTATCTTTAAATTTAAATAAAACAAAGTGTGTGTGAGATATCATCGAAATTCGTTTGGCCTATCAATACCATTTTGTATGGATTATCGTGCAAATGTCCGCCGTCCTGCTGATACCACATGTTGGTGTCCATATCATCCAATTCAGGTCAAAAGAAGTTGGTAATCCTTGAGCTATAGCACTCGCCGTTGACACTGATGGCCTGGCCAACGTCGTTCTCAAAGAAATATGGACCGATGATGCCGCCAGCCCAAAATCCACACCAAACAGTGACTTTTTTGGTACGCATTGGACGCTCTTGGATCTTATGTGGATTGGTATTGTCCCAAATTTGACAATTTTATTTGTTGACGTACCCATTCATCCAGAAATGGGCCTCATCGCTGAAGATGATTTTTTTGATGAAAATTAGAGTCAGTTTCCAACTGCTCCAGCGAACACACGTCGTTGTTTATGGTCATTTACCTTCAGCTCCTGGGTCAGTTGAATTTTGTACGGATGCAGGCCCAAGTCACGACGCAAAATTCGCCAGGTTGTGGTCTGCGAAAGGCCGAGTTCTTGTGAGCGACGCGAAATCGACT
>JAVIWB010004659.1:0-62416 GCA_031893035.1 Dermolepida albohirtum | reverse complement strand
TTCCTTAGTTGGCATAGCGCGGTAATAAAGACCTGTTTCGTCGGCATTAAACACATCTCGAGGAGAATAATTTATTAAAATCAACGGTAACTTGGTTTTCCAGTCTTTTATATCGTCCAAATTAACCTCTGCGGAATCACCACAAATCGATTTAAAAGTTATACTGTGTCGCCGACAGAAACTTTCCAACCATCCATTAGATGCTGCGAAATTTTCCATCTTTAAACTGCTTGCTCCAGTGTTTTTTGTTTAAGTAGCGGCCCAGATATTGGAATTGCTTTATTTCTGGCTTTGCAAAACCAATTGTAGACGACTTGATCCACTGCCAATCCTTCCGACTTCGGAAATTTTCGTTTTAGCTCCATGTTAACACCTTCCTCGACCATCTTTTTTAATTCACCTTTATTTTTCATAATATCGTTAATTTGTGTTTTTCCAACCCCATATTTTTCGGCCAACTTTCGCGAACTTAACGCATACTTTTCACTTTCCGCAATTATATTTATTTTGTCTTTTAGCGACATACGTTTTCTTTTTTGCGACATACTTAATTAAGAACCTTTCGAATACGGAGACAACTTTAAACTGAATTGTTTCCTTTAGAATAATAAAGTTTAAATCGAAAAGGGTGAATTACTACCAGGTAATAGGAAACCCCGGGAAACCCCGACAATTTGTATTAGGTATTTCCGTCAATAAAGATATACATGTCATAAATAGTCCGGCCGACATTGGCAGGTAAATTTCTATGAAAATAGGCCGTAAAAGTTTGGGTTATTTGGCCGCGGCCGTTTTACAAAGGTGGCCGTAATTAACGGGTATTTGTGTATGGGAACTTCCTTATAGTCGATTCGGTGGCCGCTTTAGTCAGGTGGCCGTTAACACAGGTTTTACTGTAGTAAAGCTTTATAACTGATCGTTGATTGAGAACAAATCAATATTGTTCAATAAATCTAAAAAACTGACTACATCGTGGACAGAAAGAATTTTTTTCGACGAAAATACAGAAGCTAAAGCGAACAAATGTAAAGGGGTAAAAATGATTTCTTTCCAATTTCTTATTTCAGGTCGATATAAACTTGTTATTTATACTTCGCAGGTCTAAGCAATGTACAATAAAAGTTCTAGTTAATTTTAAACTCATCCATCTTACATTCATTATAAAATCTCCAAAATTATTTATTAACGCTCTGGGAAGTTTTAATTACTAAATAACTTCGGTGGAGCTTCAGTCTACAGCAGTGAGATTAAGAAATTATAACGGGCTGAATCATTAAATTAATCTGATGTTCTCGTCGATTTATTGATATTTTTGTTGCTACGCGCATACATTTGAATATTCAGTCTCTTAATATGAAAACATTAATAAAATCTGAAAAATGAAATTAATTCAAATGTGAACTTTCTCCAGTTGTCGTTATTATTGAAAATTGTTATTTACAGAGGACATTTACTTGTTTGATATTGTTACTACTCCGTAATTTTTCTAAAGAATAAATAAAACACATAATTTGCATTCACTCTCAAAAACTTTTTATTGGTAATTGAAGTATCAGTTATATTTATATGCGAAAAATAATATCTGCCAAATGACCTCCTCTTGCAGCTCCATAGAAGTCCACTCTTTTGTTAAAATTTTCAATGACATTTTGACATAATTGAGGCTTTATCTCGCCAATGACACGAATAATTTCATCTTTCAAAGCAGGAATTGATTGTGGATTGTTTTTATAAACCTGACTTTTCACATAACCCCAAAGAAAATAGCCTAACGGTGTCAAATCACATGATTTTGGGAGCCAATTAGCATCACCGTTTCTTGAGATTACACATCTAGGAAATTTTTCTGTCAATAAATCAATTGATTCGTGTGCAAAGTGAGGTTTAGCGCCATCCTGTCATACGACATATCCTCTCAATATAATTATTTATTATTCAGCGTCACAACAATTCGGGTTACCACCGACCAACACCGCATCACCATTGACAGTTACAGCTTCACCGGCAGCATTTTCAAAGAAGTAAGGTCCAATTACACCACCTGCTCACAGCCATACCAAACAGTAACTCGTTTACAGGGATATATAGGTTTTCTCTTTATGAAGACTTTGTGTATTTTCCCCGACCCCAAGATACGGCAATTTTGTTTATTAACATAGCCATCAAATTCAAAATGCGCCATTTGCAAAATATTATTTTTTGATAAAATTCAGCTGGTTGTTTATTGATGAAATTGACAAATGAACAACGTTCTCATGGCTTCAATTCCTTTGTTATTTAAACTTACTACATGCCTTCAGAACTAAATCCTTGTGTCAAATACGCCATGTTGTTGATCCACCAAGTCCAAGTTGATGTCAACGTTGTCTAATGGACATTTCAGGATCTTCAGCAACACTTTCACGAACCAAACCAATATTTTCCCGTGAGCGACCGCTACGACTGTATTTTTCACTTTTTTGATCTCCCATGGAACCGGTCTCTTGAACTTTTTTAATAAGTCGACCAACAGTGCTTTCAGATGGACAATTATGTAAACCATAAAATTCACGTAATTTTCTAAAAATTCTTTTCACAGAACGCTAATTTTCATAAAATAATTTAACAATTTGAACGCTTTGTTTTACCGTGTACGAAGCCATTTTTATAAATGTAATACATCAGACTTTTTAAATGCCCACATACCCAGACAAATTTATTCTTAAAAAAACCGCGCAACTTGAAACACACTTTATTTTTGGTGCACGACCGCTAATGCAATTTAATAGTAATTAAATAGCAATTTGCTGAAGTTCATATATTTACTTGTAAAAAAACAAGCAAATAGTTGTGTTTCATTAATTGATACGATTGCCGCTATTTGCACTGTAATCGCTCCGTTATTTACATACGTCAGTTAGTTGTTGAGAACGCTCGCTATTTCTGTTCTATTAGTTTTTTTACAAATTTCCTGTTGTTTGTGTTCTATATAAAATGCAAGGTTCAGCGAATTATAAAGCAATCGCGGAAAAAATTTAGTTGTTTTCGGGTTTCTTCTTTTGTAGATGGTGGATGATTCATTACACGTATTTTTTCAATCGCGATTTTTTGACAGACAAAGCGTGAATGTGTTAAAATTTTCCGCGCTATTTAATTTAAGAGTTTTTTTTAAAAAGAGGAATCGCTGCCATCTTGCCAATTACAGACCGATTAATATTCTCTCTAATTTTGCTAAAGTTTTGGAACACATACTATATTCTAGGATCTATAGGAGTGTACAGCCTTACTTGTCCGCGCGTCAGCATGGGTTTATGAGTGGGAGATCTACGGTGACGAACCTTGCGGAAATGACACAATATCTGTGTGATGCTGTGGATAGACAAAAGCAGGTTGACGTATTGGGATTTTTCTAAAGCTTTCGACTCTTCTATCGACCATAACCTGCTTTTTCGGCCAAACTTGATCGTATCGGTTTTTGCCCTGGGCTTTTGTAACTGGTCTCTTCTTACATATTAGAGGACAAGACGTGCTTATATTTCTTATAATGGCTACTCATCGAGCTCCTTCCCAGTTCCTTCGGGTGTACCACGGGATCGAATCTTTGGCCCTTACTCTTCAATATTTATATTGACGACCTTTTGTGTAGGTTGAACTGTGAGTACTTGTGCTATGCGGATGATTTAAAAATCTATAACATCGTCAACATGCAGGCTGACTGTATCAAATTGCACATGATCCTCTCAGTTAGTAGACGAATCATGCGCATTGAACCATATTTCTTTGAACATTAACAAGTGCTCGAGCAGTTCCTACTGTAAATGTAGCCAACCTCGTATTTATAATTTTCTTTGGCCCATCTGGGCCAATATGGAGGTTACGAAGGGCGGAGCGTTTAGGTAGTGCTTTTTATTTGCGGCTTACATTTGCTGGGCATATTTCCTCGATATGCTGTCTGCGTCGAGGTCCGCTTGGCTTTGTTATTAGATCCTGTCGTGGTTTTAATAATATCCAAGCTATAAAATCTGTATAATTTGCGCTGGTGCGGAGCAAGTATAGTACGCATCATTGATTTGGTTTCCATGTTATCTCCATCTCGATTTATGTATAAGCGTGTTCAGCGACATTTCTAAAATACTTATCTTTTAGGGTTAGTCATTACCCTGACCGTGGGGTTGACTACTCAAGCTTGTTGGATCAGCACAACTTCGGTCTCTATCTAATCGACGCAATATGTACAGTGCCAGATTTATGCACAATCTATTAACAAATTCAATTTGACAGCCAGCCTTACTCCAGTGCGTTAATTTTTCGTGTGCCGGGCCGTGACACCCGTTCCAGTAACTTGTTGGGAATTTAGGGCGACAACTAATGTTTTGGCTAGGTCACCATTGGTCATATGTCACGGAATTTCATGCAATTTTATGATGACCCGTTTCATTGATCTTGATTTCTGAGTTTGTTATGTATGGTATCCGTTTTTGTTAGTTTACTTTGTTATATTTACATGTTGTATATATATATATATATATATATATATATATATATATATATATATGGTTGTTTATATTTTGTCCTGTTAATGGTCCTAACAATAAACTATTTATTGTGTTTATTTAGGGTACCCGGCGCAGCACAACTGTATTACGTGTTCCACGAGAAATGTGTTTCTTGTGCATTTGGAACGAACTGTAATATCGTAATGATCTTATATTAGAGGTATGTTTATATTTTGTCACAGGTCCATTACATGAAATCAAATGTTCACCAAATTGTTCTCGCAATAAAGCCATGCTTTCGCGACAATAAACGAAATGTTCGAAATCACGAGCTTATTATTATTATTTGACAGTTATTATCGTCTTCATTTTCGAAGAAGTATAAACCGATAATTTCATTTGCCCATAAACCACACCAAACCGTGCACACAGCACACAACTGTATTACGTGTTGTTCTTATTAACGTGGCCAGAAAATGTGTTTTTAGTCGAAAGCAGTCGATATTTCTTTAAGCTTTTCAAGAGCCCAAAGACTGAAACGGTGACGATTCGGAAGGTAATTCTTGAATGAATTGAATTTTGTATGCTTTTAAACCAAGATACTTACGCAAAGTTTGACAAATTGTGGCATACGATAAGCCAAGCTGTTGAGATCTATCGAGTCAATTCTTCACGGTCATTGCGTACCCCGAATTGCTCTTTACTCCAAACATGACAATAGGGTATTTGACTACATTGAAAATATACCACAATATGTGGTCATCCTATCGGGTAATATCGTAAAAGAACATATTTCACTTTATTTTATACTAAATTATGTTTATCTTTGACAAATTACACAAAAAACAATCTCATAATTTTTGAAATTTTATCTGTAACGGGAACACTATGTCATTGGTGGCAACTCTGGTGACGTCATAGGCTAGCATACACGGCGATACTGGCGAAACAAGTTGACGTTCATTCACGTTTTAGCTTTTTGGGTGTAATTTCCAGTAATGGTATTTCATTCGCGATTGGATCTTTGAGCTATTTCTAAAGCAGTTTTCTGATAATTTTCGATATCATATAATATTCCTAGTTGTATTCGTTTCGGACTTCACAATGGAGTTAAATTTTGTGCGAGCTGATAACAGCAATTTACCTAAGATAGACGCATTTATGGTTGCACTTTTTTTTAAGAATAACGCCGATTACTATGCTGCAGAATTTAAAAATTTGAAAACAGCGGTGTAAGTACCACGTATAAACCTTAACCACTATGTAGGATCATTCAGATCATTTTATATTATATATATATATATATATATATATATATATATATATATATATATTTCAAATCCTATAGAGTGGGGTTATAGATGTTGCAATGTTATAGATATAGATCTCGTTTTACAAAAACCGATACTTTTAACTAATATCTAGTATAATATGTCAAGTTAAATGTGATATTACTTACGTCAAAATGATCTTCACACATAAAAACATTTGTATGCGGTAATATACTCTTTGGGTCTCTTCGAGCTAATTGTAACCACATTTTTCGTCTTTTGGGATTCTTTGGAACAGAAACAGTTTGTGTGGACTCTATAGATGTATTTGTACATTGTGACACTACACACCATTTATACCCCATTCTATCCAATAAATTTGAAGAAAACATGAAATTAACTTCAGCGACGCTGTTTTATTCAGGTTTACTTCTTGATTTACTAGATTTACTTATCCCGTCCTAGCCTGTGACGTCACGCTTGCCATATGACCAGCGCCATTACACAAACAGCGTTTTTGGCGCGGTCTTGGACGTTTAAACTTCAACATTGATTTTTATTGATAATACAATAGATATGTCGGAAATATCAATGATATGTCCTTATTATGTAATAAACAATAATTTAAAACAATTTCCCAAAATTAGTCAAATAGCCTATTTGTGCTTATTAACGTAGCCATTAAGCCAGAAATGGGCCTCATCGCTGAACAAAATTTTGGTCGAAAACAGTGGATCTTCTTCAAGCTTTTCAAGAGCCCAAAGATTGAAACGGTGACGATTCGGAAGGTCGGTCGCTTTCAATTCTTGAACGAATTTAATTTTGTATGCTTTTAAACCAAGATACTTACGCAAAGTTTGACAAATTGTGGCATACGATAAGCCAAGCTGTTGAGATCTACGTCGAGTCAATTCTTCACGGTCATTGCGTACCCCGAATTGCTCTTTACTCCAAACATGACAATAGGGTATTTGACTACATTGAAAATATACCACAATATGTGGTCATCCTATCGGGTAATATCGTAAAAGAACATATTTCACTTTATTTTATACTAAATTATGTTTATCTTTGACAAATTACACAAAAAACAATCTCATAATTTTTGAAATTTTATCTGTAACGGGAACACTATGTCATTGGTGGCAACTCTGGTGACGTCATAGGCTAGCATACACGGCGATACTGGCGAAACAAGTTGACGTTCATTCACGTTTTAGCTTTTTGGGTGTAATTTCCAGTAATGGTATTTCATTCGCGATTGGATCTTTGAGCTATTTCTAAAGCAGTTTTCTGATAATTTTCGATATCATATAATATTCCTAGTTGTATTCGTTTCGGACTTCACAATGGAGTTAAATTTTGTGCGAGCTGATAACAGCAATTTACCTAAGATAGACGCATTTATGGTTGCACTTTTTTTTAAGAATAACGCCGATTACTATGCTGCAGAATTTAAAAATTTAAAAACAGCGGTGTAAGTACCACGTATAAACCTTAACCACTATGTAGTATCATTCAGATCATTTTATATTATATATATATATATATATATATATATATATATATATATATATATATATATTCAAATCCTATAGAGTGGGGTTATAGATGTTGCAATGTTATAGATATAGATCTCGTTTTACAAAAACCGATACTTTTAACTAATATCTAGTATAATATGTCAAGTTAAATGTGATATTACTTACGTCAAAATGATCTTCACACATAAAAACATTTGTATGCGGTAATATACTCTTTGGGTCTCTTCGAGCTAATTGTAACCAAATTTTTCTTCTTTTGGGATTCTTTGGAACAGAAACAGTTTGTGTGGACTCTATAGATGTATTTGTACATTGTGACACTACACACCATTTATACCCCATTCTATCCAATAAATTTGAAGAAAACATGAAATTAACTTCAGCGACGCTGTTTTATTCAGGTTTACTTCTTGATTTACTAGATTTACTTATCCCGTCCTAGCCTGTGACGTCACGCTTGCCATATGACCAGCGCCATTACACAAACAGCGTTTTTGGCGCGGTCTTGGACGTTTAAACTTCAACATTGATTTTTATTGATAATACAATAGATATGTCGGAAATATCAATGATATGTCCTTATTATGTAATAAACAATAATTTAAAACAATTTCCCAAAATTAGTCAAATAGCCTATTTGTGCTTATTAACGTAGCCATTAAGCCAGAAATGGGCCTCATCGCTGAACAAAATTTTGGTCGAAAACAGTGGATCTTCTTCAAGCTTTTCAAGAGCCCAAAGATTGAAACGGTGACGATTCGGAAGGTCGGTCGCTTTCAATTCTTGAACGAATTTAATTTTGTATGCTTTTAAATCAAGACCCTTACGTAAAATTCGACAATTTGTGGCATACGATAAGCCAAGCTGTTGAGATATACGCGGAATCGATTCTTCACTGTCATCGCGCACATTCTCAACTACCATTGCTATATTTTCTTTACTACGTGTTGGATGTGGTCTATTTTGTGGTGTATTATTCAATAATGAAAATTTCGTTTCAAACTTTTTGATGGCATAGCAAATTGTGCATTCGGTGGGCCGATTACGTAGACCGCAACTTGCTTTAAGCTCACGAAACACATTTCTCGTGGAACGCTGACTATAGTAATGCAGCTGAATAATTTGTAAACGCTGTGCCGCATTGAGACTTTCCATAATAAAGCGTCACACAATGCTTAACTAAAATAGTGCGAAAATTTTACACGACTCATGCTTTATCTGTCAAAATATCGCTATTGAAGAAAGTACGTCGCAATGGATCACCCTTTATATTGTTAATTAATTGTGCACTTGTGTTTTGTAATGTTTGTAAATTTATTAAATATGAAAATGTCAACCAATTTTTATAGGGATAAAGTAATATTAAATATACACTGACATGAACTAGATTCTGAATACAAAAAGATATAATACCATATTAATGTACATATATACAAAACTTAAACACCGTCCTGAAGAGTATGTTTAAACATGCTAAATTGATAAACGTAAAGGTCTAGTATGTTAAAAGGAATCATTCTATTATTAATAACACCCTATCTACTACATATGTTTCACCGATTTCACGGATCGTCAGGCAGTTTTGTGTTATTAATGAACGATTCCTTGGTAGCGTCTATCATATCATTTCGATACAGAAAAATAATGAATAACAAGCACCTCCCTCTGTCGTCCACTATACTGAACGACAAAGCGAGATAGACGTGTTTCTCGCTTTGTCGTTCAGAATAGTGGACGACAGAGGGTGGCACTTGTTGTTCAGTAAAGGTCTAGTATATATACTTATATACGAGGCGTGTTTTTTAAGAGAGGTCTGTTTGAAAATAAAAACCAAACGAAAGAAAATTTTCAAAAAAAATTAATTTTCAGATTCTATTTATATTCATTTCTTTATTTATTAGCCAAGTTTGTTTAAACACTTATCGAACCTTACAACTAGATTTTGAATACTCTCTTCGTAGAAACTTGCCACTGTACAGCACTGACCTCGATACTTCAGGAAAGTCATTTGAAAGAGTGCTTATGGTAAAGCGTTTGTTCTGAAGCATTTCGGCTTAGACCAAGTCTCCATATCGTCTGTGATCACTGATGAGCGAACGGACCGGGACTCATCATGGACGTTGTCGCGACTAGCTTTTAAGTCTCTGACCCACCTACGCTCTTTGCCTTCACACATGCCAGTAGCTCCGTAAACTTCACAAATCTGCCGGTGAAGCAGACATGTTTCCTGCCGACAAAAAACGTATTACTGACGGTACCTCGCACGGAGCATGCGATTTGATAATTTTGAAAATTTTAGAGACAGAACAGACTGTACAGGTTACCTACATAGTTGCAACTGAGCACAGTTGTTCCCTAGGAATGCTGGAACACGACGCGAGCACTCGTTTCGACACGAACATCACCTACTAGTGTATACACGAAAACGACCCTTACTTAAAAAGCACACCTCGTATTTATTTGGTTTAATTTTGAAATAGCGTTATTTTTGTTGAGATGTTTACTGTTTACGTACTCAAATTTAATGCATGTGTATTGTCATTCAATTTATGTCATATTATTACATCCATTGTTTGTTTTTATTACTTAAGAACCCATGTAGCGGTTACTACGCTGCAAGGTAAATGTGCTCATTTTTTTTAGTCTTACTGTATTTGATTTTTACTGTTAGTTGATCACTCAATATGTCCTTCCGCAACATATGTTATTGTACTAGATTGATGAAGTGCCAGCTAATTATATTTAATTGCTTACGGTTTTTTTATATAATTTATTTATAAATACATAATAATAGACTTAATATATCGAAGTTGTTTACTAAGATATTAAATATCAGTTCAATAATAGTAATCTCTGTTAAATTCACACACAAAGGTTTTTGTATTAGCGATAACTTATTCTAAAAATACTGTGTTATGTTACATTAAAGTCGTTTGATGTGATGTCAGCAATTATACAAGATACGAGGGTAGTTTGACAAGCAGTGAGAATGCAAAAGAAAAACGAATTTTTGAAATACAAAATAATTTTTATTTTTCAATATATTCTCCTAAAAGAGCAATACATTTATGCCATCTCTAAAATGCGATTCCGGAATGCTTGCAAAATACTCATTTACGAAGATGACAAGTTCGTCGTTTGACGAAAATTTCTTTCCACCTAGTGCCGTTTTCAATTTTGGAAAAAGGTGGAAGTCGGAAGGGGCTAGATCCGGCGAATACGGCGCATGCGGTATTAATTGGAAAGGCAACTCGTGGATTTTGGACCACGTAACTGTGCTGGTATGCGAGGGCGCATTGTCTTGGTGAAACAGAACCTTTTTCTTTGCCGTTCCTGGCCGTTTAGCACGAATCTCAACATTTAATTTTTGTAGAAATTCTGCATAATATTGTCCGTTTATTGTGGCACCTTTCTGAAGGTAATCAATGAGTAAAATACACTTTGAATCCCAAAAAATTGATGCCATCACCTTGTTTGCCGATAAAGTGGTTTTCGCTTTCTTTGGAGGTGAACTTTTGATCAGTCGTAAGTAATCGCGGCACCCATCTTGCCGAAAGCTTGGAAAAGCCCAATTCTTTCGTTAAAATGTGGTGTACGCATTCTGTTCAAATGTTTACCATGTCTGCTATCTCTCTCACTTTGAGTCGTCGATCTTGCATAATAATATTATGGATTTTTATAATCATTTCCTTAGAAGTCACGATTTTTGGTGTTTCAGAGCGCGCTTCATCAACATAGGTTGTTCTACCACGTTTAAATTCATTTACCCATCTACTTATTGTGGCAGATACTGGAGCAGATTCACCTAATGTTTCCTGTAACTCATGTTTTATGTCGGTAGCTTTCATACCCTTAATTACGAAGTATTTAATCACCGCACGATACTCTGCTTTTTCCATTTTAACAATACGTGTTGCTTCTTTTTCAATCAGCTGTCAAAAATAAACTAATCAACTGATTTATCTAAATATCCGAATGGAAACATATGAATAGGCAACTTAAATTACAGTTCATTTGTTTTACCAATTAGAGCACCACCTATGTGTCATTTTCACTATTTGTCAAACTATCCTCGTATTTAAATTATTCAGGGTGTACACTCTAACTATGAATTTTATCTAAACCTAGAGTTCCTGGATCATCGCCGATTTTAATGTATCGAGTATATTGAGGAATAAACCCAGTTATAAACCACAAAGTTCTTTTCTTTATTATTATTTCACTAACTTTTTCCCCACTCATAACTGATAATAGTAGATATTGCAAAGAAAATAAAATGAGTACTTGAAAATACGGCGAAATAAATTACTAAATATTGTGTAAATCAGTTTCTATTTTATTTTTCAATTGAGAATTAAAAAAAAAGTTCCGAATACCGAAACACTCGTAGCCATACATATAAGCCTAGAATCCGTAAATAATTCGCTAAAAAGAGGTGACAAGTTTCTTAAACTTTCCCGAAAAATAAACAAATGAATAAATTGAAATATCTCTTTTCAACTATTGTGTAGACATCAGCGATCGTATTTAAAAAGGTTATTCATCATTACACTGTGTAATTAATTATTATATACAGAAGCTAACGAATTACATTTAGCGCTTTCAAAAATTATTTAATAAACATTGGTCATTGCATCAAAGATAGAGCAGCATTAATAATAATAATTATATCGGAAGTATAATATCAGTAAATGACATACACAAATATTTTTATTTCTTGTTAATTAAAGTTGTTTTTGATGCCTCCAATGAGACAGCAATTTATAGCAAAGCTGTTATACATTGCTGTTATTTTGACCTTGACAAAGAGATTTAAGCTGAATCAGTTAACTGCAGCAATTTTTTAAAATTTATTTAATGATACGTTAGTGCTATACACGGGGTGTGACTATTTAATTTCCGAAGCGACCGCGGTATATTGATTTAATGCATCTCAATAAAAGTATTAATACTTCAACTTTTGAAATACTTATTTACTTAATTCTAAAGCATTTTTACTTATTTATTGATCTACTTTTTATTCTTTTCTATTTTATACTTCTTCTTGCTTCGTTTCACTCAATTCCTTTCACCGGCTGCACTTCTAACTACTTTGCTTAATTTTTCTAGGTCTTTTGTTTTATATACTCGTACTTCAAGCACTTTTCTTTTTCATTTTCTCCAATTCTTAGCGCATAGCCTGACCAGCAGCAATTAGCTGATGCTCTTCTGCCGTGTTTAGTATGGGTTCTGGACTAAACAATTCTTATTTGTTTCTCGTGTCGGAGGTGATCACTACCTCTGCCAGTACTTTTTAGTGTTAAGGAGGAACGATAAGTACTGCTTTTCATATAGCAGAAGAGAATTAGCAATGAAGTCAAGTAACATTTTGCACCACCAAGTACACATTTTCACTTCCATGATTGTGACAAGTAGAAAAGAATACAACCCAGATGGACACTCGCTATAAATAAAAAGATATAAGCTTTCATTTAATTTCCTCCATTCCCAGCGATTAACATCAAATCATTCGTATCATCGACACCGTATCATCCATATACTCCGGTTCTTTAACTTTCATACCTTCTAGTCTTCAGTGTCAAATTTTGTACCGGTTAAAATTCAAATACAAACGTTATATTTCTATACGAACCCTCGTAAATATAAACGGCTACCCAGCCGTTTATATTTCGGGAACTGGCAACACTGTTAGTGTTGCCTCTGATCTGATGATTGCATCGGGAAGTTTGTCACTTTTGACAATATATTTACCTTGACAGTTTTATTATCCGGTCGCTATTTCTATTGTTGACAGTAACTTGAAAATTTTATATCTGCGAAAAAAATGGAATTAACTCGCCAACATTTTCGTGCAATTATTTTCCATAACTTTCGGCTTGGATTATCTCAATAAGAACGCATCGACGAGAAGAATTCTTTATATGGCGATGAAGCACCATCGAAAACTGCAGTAAATCGTTGGTATAGCGAATTCAAACTTGGACGGCGTCCTTTGGACGATGAATTTCGTGAAGGTTGTCCCACAAATGTTGTTGGGTCGGAAAATATTAATGCAGTGTCTGAATTGATAAGGCAAGACCGTCATGTGACATACAAAAGGACTCGCGTCGACTGTGTAGGTATTCCAAGATGAGCCAAAACCAACAAAACTTGTTCGCGCTCGAAGCACATCAAGAAAAATGGTCGCCTATTTTTTCGGAAAGACTGGTCACGTTGCAACCGTGCCTTTAGAGAGTTGTAGAACGGTAAATTCTGAATAGTACACAACTATTTGTTTGCCAAAAGTTTTTGACGAAATAAGGATAACAAACCGAAAACAACAGATCATTCTCCACCATGACAATGCGAACTCTCACAGGTCGGTTCAAACAATTGAATATTTGACCGGGCAAAGCACTGAATTGATGAGCCATCCGCCGTACAGCCCTTATCTAGCACCCTGTGATTTCTCTTTATTCCCACACATGAACAATAAATTTCGTGGTCAACGGTTTTCTATGCCGGAAGAAGCAGTTGAGGAATTCAAAACTCATATGTTGGAGATACCGCTTCCACAGTGGTAGCAATGCTTTTCGGATTGGTTTATACGAATGCAAAAGTGCATTGATTTTCAAGGAGAATATTTTGGAAAGCAACAAAACTATTTTCGATAATAAAAATTTTTTTTTGTTTGCTATTCCCGAAATATAAACGGCTACCCTCAAATTTAGTAACATTGGAGATATTCCTGATCCTCCATTCATTGAGAATGCTCGCCACCCTGCCTTACGGTCTATTGATCAATTTTCAATAGTTTTAATATCCAGCTATGTGTTGAGAAGTTTTATAAGAAACTTATTCCAGTAAATAAAATAAAAAAATATTCCGGAATAGCATGGATTCATTAAAAACCAAAATATCGAAAAAAATTTCCTTATGTACCAGTATTTCATTTGTGATTTAATTGAAAATAGGCTTTAAGTCGATTCAGTTTACACGGATTTCGACAAGGCTTTCGACCGAGTTCGCCATAACTTATTTTGGGAAATGACAGCTTGCAGAAACATCGGCAAACTCAGGTCGTGGTTCAAGCCTTATTTGTTTAATAAGGCGCAGATTGTGCGTGTGAGTTCCGGTAAATGCTATCCTTCATTAGCGAACTTAGGTGTTCCGCAGGGTAGTCATTTGGGTTCGATTGTTGTCATTTGGATCCGATTGCATGTGTTAATAAATAAATAAATAAATAGAAATAAAATATAGCATTCTCTGTTCCACTGTAGCAAGCTTTATTGACTGTGTTGTTTTTGCCCTAATTCCCCAGAATAACTAAAGATGTCTAAAACAATTTGGTATGTAGACTTCCGCGGTCGTGGTCAATGCTATCTGCTTCTGGGTTTCCGAGCTGGAACCGCGTCACTTGTATATCTGCCGACGTTTCGTACCCATGTGTATGGGACATCTTCAGGGCTGAATTACTGCACTGAAACTGTCAGTTATACTGTCAGATATACAAGTGACGCGGTTCCAGCTCGGAAACCCAGAAGCAGATGTCTAAAACAATATTACAAAAATAGATCTTTCTCCAGAATGTTTAGATCAGATCTCATTCACCTTCTTCGGATGGATTTTGTTCAGTATTCTTCCATTCTAAGCGAACAGGATCCAGCCGAAGACAATGAATGAGATTTTGTCGAAATTTTCTTATGAACACATTCAGATATGTCGCTTAACACTCAACAGTTTCTAAGAACATTAAATTTAGGCCAAACATTCCCGACGTCCCAATAGAAGAATCTAAGTGGGTTCTATTCAATTCATGATATAAGTAGTTACCTTGAGAGCACCATATATAAACTGGTTCGTTGAGTTGAAGACTTTTCTTGGATTTTAAATATTGTAACACTGTTTGGTTTGACAAAGCTGGCTAGATGATTTGTTGTACCATCTTTAATTCTCTCGTGGTTTAAATAGCACGTACGTTGTACGTTTTTGTTTAGACTTATAATAATCAGTCACAGGGTATATCACGTCAAATAAAATTATAAAATCATACTTTTATTCGATAAATATTTGATACGAAATTGTTTTTCAGTTGTATATTTTTCATTTTTCTTAAATTCTAATATAAGCTTTTCTTTGCTCAGGAAAAAATGGAGGTTACTTGGTTGGACATCTCTGTGTTATTAATCAGTACATTCGTTAGTATATTCATTTTTATAAAATGGACCTACGGGTACTGGAAAAGAAGAAACGTACCATATTTAAAACCGAGTCTTCCTATGGGCAACTTCGAAGCACCATGGGCAATCAAAAAAGGTTTTCATTATACCATGTTAGAAATCTACAGGGAATTTAAAGCAATGGGTTGCAAATACGGGGGCATATTTTCTTCATTAAGGCCAATCTTCGTACCGCTCGACTTAGAATTATTGAAATGCATCATGATCAAAGATTTTAAATATTTCGTCGATAGAGGTCTGTACTATAACGAAAAATCAGATCCATTAAGCGCAAGCATATTTAGAATAGAGGGCGAAAAATGGAGGTCGTTGCGAACTAGAATAAGTCCAACTTTTACGTCGGGCAAAATGAAATATATGTTCCAAACTGTTATGGACTGCGCAGCTACATTAGAAACAGAAATAGATAAATTTTACACCAAAAAACAACCTATCGATATAAAAGAAATCGCAGCTCTTTTCACTACCAACGTAATTGGCTCCTGCGCATTCGGTTTAGACTGTGACGCTTTCGCTAATCCTAATAATGAATTTAGAACTCATACGAGAAGTTTCTTCAGTGGAGGCCTAGGAAGAACTTTAAGAAACTTCGTAACTCTCAGTTTTCCAAAATTATGTAGAAAATTGGGCGTGAGATTCTTTTCGAAAAGCATTACTACATTCTATACTGATGTCATTAAGAACATAGTCCAACTTAGAGAATCAGGTGAAATTAAGAGGAGTGATTTTGTCCAATTACTAGTGGATATAAAAAATGGAGCAATAAAAAGCGAAGATTCGTTTACATTCGACGAAATCGCAGCACAGGCTTTCGTCTTTTTCCTAGCTGGATTTGAAACGTCCTCCTCAACGATGACATTCGCTTTTTATGAAATGGCGAAAAATCAGGAAATCCAAGATAAAGTTCGAGATGAAATTCGTAGGGTGGCAGAAAAGCACGATGAACAAATAACGTACAAGGCCATAATGGAAATGACTTACTTAAGTCAAATTTTTGACGGTTAGTAACAGAAATAGATACTTTTTTCTTTTATTTACTAATAAATTCATTTTAATCGCCTATAAAATTCTAATTCTTACTGCTTTTTCGAATATCATCGTTCTCTGTGGTTGCGTGGTTTAGACATACATATGTATGTATGTCCGCTAAACATTAGATTGTGAATTCGAACCTCACAAAAAGCAGCAAAAATTAGAATTTTTCAGTTTCACATCGTGAAATCACATAATTGTATGTAATTAACACCTACTGTGAGCTCATCTTAATATCTGCTTCTATAATGTAAGTTATGGCATCTTAATAGTTTGGATTACCACTCTACGTGGTTGATTCATTTAATCACATATCTGGCAAACTTTGAATCATGAACAATGATGAATTATATTAATCAAGAAAGGTAAACGCCCCTTACCACATAAATACTCGTACTTCGTATATGTATTTCGACAACTAAGTTGTCGTCTTCAGTTAATTCATTCATCATTAATCACAATGTCGCCCCTGGATCCGCGGTAATGCTCATACAGAAAATTCCGCCCACTACTTTCTACCAAAACTTGTACTAATGTAAGCCTACGCGCACTTATGGTCTTCTTTTAATGGTCGTATCTTCCAGAAATTAATAGAGACCAGAATATGGTATCGGTCCCCTGTCAGCGTTAAACACATCATTCTTATCTTCTTCTGGGCTTCCGTGCTGGAACCGCGTCACTGGTATAACTGCCGACGTTTCGTACCAACTCGTATGGGACATCTTCTGGGCTCAACTACTGCTACTGTCTGTCGCACTGAAACTGGGAAAAAAAACATGATTCTTATTTTTCGCAACAAAGATGCTTTCCTAATTGTCTAATTTAGGGTAATTAATTGTTTATGTTTTTGATTAAACGTGGATAATCCACGATTGCACTATAATGTACAAGGAATGATCATTATATTGAGCGTTCGGAAATGCTTAATATAAAGAGCGTTTCGTTTGACTGACATATTTTTGTTACAATCTCGGCAGTTTACTTCATAAATCCCAGATTTCTGATTTACCCCGATTTTTTATTTTTCGTATTTCCTAACAGATTTTGTAGTGTTTCTGGACCGATGTGTAATTTAAATTCATGTCTCTTAAGAACTATATTTAAATTTATTTCAATCCTTGTTTGTTACCTCAAAACAATCACGATGAATAATTTACATGTTTACTGTTTCACCTAGTTACAGAAAATTTATGACAGCTCTAAGAAATGATCAATAAGGTTGATATATAACCCCTTTCCACAATTAACTATTTGTAAATTCTGTATACGCATTTCGACAACCAAGTTGTCATCATCAGCAGATAATTTCAAAGTGTCGCACCTGGTAAAACACCTAAACTCCGTACGCGATCCACACCGTTGAAAACAGAAAATTGATCAAGTCAATCAACCACAGGCTCCATCAAATTCAACTAGCTCTAAGAAATACGAATTTCAAGTTAGATTCTGCTACAGAAATTCTACAAACTCCCTTTTACTTATGCGAAAGATATAATCGATGTAAATCTAAAAAATCCAGTTTATCGAAATATGTGTAAATAATAATAGTGTAACCGCGGATGGTCTAGGTTTAATAAAAAAATATAAACAATTAAGACAGTTATGAGAGCCTCTTTATTGTACGAAATAAACACATATGTTTAACGCGGACAGGGGACCGATATTTATTCTAGCTAGTGGAAGATACGACCGCTAAAATGGGTTCATAAGTAACAGTGGAGGCATACATAGTACATATGTTAGTTTTAAGACTAGGAAATATTGACTTGAACTATAGGTTTCTTGTGAAATCTAGTGTGTGGTTTTGGCGAAAGTAGTCGCGGAATTATTTGTGTGAGCTTCACCGCAGATCCAGGTGAAATACTATGATTTAATAGTCTACTGATGATGACAATTTGTCATTTTGTTTGCCATTTTTGATTAATGAAATCATGAATTCGAATCTCACCAAAGAGCAGTAAATTTCTTCCAGAAATTTCTGCAACATACAAAGTGTATTAGGAAAGTTTTGCAATACAGCTTTGTTTATTTAATTTTTTCAAAGTAATTTCCTCTACACCCAATACACCTCCCCATCCTCCGAAACCAATCTTTAAACCGGTTCTGCCAAGTTTCACTAGGGAGAAAAGCGCACTCGTTGTCCCAAGCCCGGAGAAGGTCCTCATCACTGGAAAACCGCCTCCCTTTTAGCTTCATTTTCACATGCGGGAACAGTGCAAAGCGCAGGGAGCAAGATACAAGATCTGGACTGTAGGGAGAGTGGTCGAGAAGTTTCAATCCTGTCGTGGTCAAATATTCGGTGCAGGGTTTGGCACGGTGAGCTGGAGCATTATCGTGATGGTGGAACCAGGCGTCCATTCTTGACTTTAGCCGCAGGTTCTTTAGGCATGCATTGTTCAGTATACCACTTAGCTATGTCTTAGACTGTCTTCTGTGTGCCCAAAACGACGCGTTCAACAATTCCACTCGATTTGAAAAATACAGCTGTCATTTGCTTCTTTACAGATCGGGATTTTCTGACAACTACGGGTGTGTCCTCATCATCAAAGACTCAAGCTTTGTTTTGAGCTTTAGTCAGCACATCATAATAGTACAGCCAAGTCTCGTCACCTGTCACAATATTGTTCACATACCGAGATTGTCCCTTATTAAACTTTTTTAGCATCTCCCGGCACCAAGTCATACGTTGTGTCATCCTCTTCAGTCAGTCGATGCAGCACCCAGAGAGAACAAAGTTTCTTCATGTGCAAATGGTCATGCAGAATCGAAAGAATTGCTGGTGCATTTAGGTCTGAAGTACCCTCCTTCTGTTGGTAGGTCACTCGCCTGTCCTCGCCAAGCATTTTCCTCACAGTAGTAACGTTTTCCTCCGTAACTAACGTTCGTGGCCTTCCCGGCCTTTCAGCACCCTACACAGTTAAATTTCCCCTTTGGAATTCTCTATACCATCTGAATATCGTTGTGCGATGTGGACAAACATCAACTAGTGCAAGAGTCATTTCATCGAAACACTGGTCTGTATTTAAACCACGCACGAAATTATAACGCAAAACTGCCCTTATCTCATTTCGTGACCACGATGCCATCACAAGCACTTTACACTCTCACTGCTAATGAATAACTGAGCCCATCGACATGACGCGACGGCTGCTATGCACGTATGAACATGTCTCACCATGCAGCAACAGGCAGCTTCCTACGATTCATTGCTGCGTCATCTTGCAAAACTTTCCTAGTACCCTTTATATATACGATGTGAAAACCAGTAAAAACTAGAATTGTTTATTTTTTAATTAATTTTGTTGATTTTTAGAGGCTTTAAGGAAGTATCCAATTTTACCATTATTAGACAGAATTGTTACCCAGGATTATAAAGTACCTGGTGAAGATATTGTTCTGAAAAAAGGAACAAAAGTACTAATTCCACTGCAAGGTATTCAACATGATCCGGAACACTATCCTAACCCAGAGAAGTTCGATCCAGATAGGTTTTCGCCAGAAAATAAGGCCACCCGCCACGTCTGCGCGTATATGCCATTCGGTGAAGGTCCGAGACTATGTATAGGAATGCGTTTCGGAATAATGCAAGCTAAAATTGGTATGGCATTAATGTTAAAGAACTACAAATACACTTTGAACTCGAAGACTTCCGAAATGAAGTTGTATAACAAGGCACAATTATTAACACCTGTTGGAGAGGTACTGCTAGATGTTCACAGAGTCGATTAATATTAATTCTTTTACTGAACTTTTTATATTGTTTCAATAATTTTGTAATAATTACCTTCGCTTTATTATGAATATGTACGTAATTAGTATTTTTACGAAATTTGTCTTTATTATTGATATCCAATATTCAAAAGAAATAAACTATGCTTGGCAAGTATTTTAGGGTATACGACATAATTAGTTATGTACGTTTCGAGACATAGTGTGGATGGCAAACTTCCACGATAGGTTGAACACGTCGATTGGTATGCGATAAAACCGACCGATATGCGTGGAGAAGGCAAATTGAGGTGTGCGTCATAGGCGTGCGCTTTCTAATCTGTACATAAAGTAAATAATATGTTGTCAATTTAAGAATTGTTATGGAACACTTTCCATTTTTAAAGTCTTCCGCGAAGTCACAAAGTGGATAACCTCGGTTAAATATTTGCAACAGTAGATGTGTTCCCGTTATTGTTTCGGCAAACAGAGTGCGGCGTGGAGGGAAAAAATTATATAGTAATATACAAATTGGTACCTCTGATATTTGGTATTTTCTTTTGTAAACAAAAATGGTAAGAAGCATTATTAAAAACAATTACGTTATTTGCACTTAAATTTGGCATTAAACTTTTCAAATTAATCTTCGAATATTATTGCTAGCAAGTCTTGATTGTAATCCAAGGAACAATTTTTTATGTTTTGTTTTGCAGACAAGAACGCAGTTCCTTCAACCCAAACATTTGCAGATCCACAATACAGCATTGTCAGTCTTATGGATTCCCGAACTATTTATTATACACTGCGTCCTTTGAATTTTCTTGTATTTGAATCTATTAGCTTTTAACAATTTCCACGGCGTCAACTTTGTAAATTCAGTATCCTCAGTCATTAATGCGATCCCTAACTATCAACTGTAGATGTATTATTTCTTTCGTAGAAAGAGTATATCTTTTGTCCAACTACTTCAACATTTCTCAATGTTACTTTTCTAAATTGTCCACTATTATGTCTCTTTTTTCCTTTAGAAACACCATCCAAAAAAATTTCTAATAGTCAATTAACTATTTAGAAAATGGTGAATGTTAGTGTATCTGGAAAAAAAAAATATTTTAGTAAGTCGTAAATTTTTTGGGATGTCTTTCGAAATACATAATCCATCTATAGTAACAATTTGGTTTGCATCAATGGATAAGTGTTGTCTTTGTGTTGTCTTACAAATTCCGTCATCATCGCATTGTAGTACTTCAGTAGTAACTTCAGTACTATCTTCCTAAGATCTTTCTAAGATCTAAATGGTGAATGTTAGTGTATCTGGAAAAAAAAATATTTTAGTAAGTCGTAAATTTTTTGGGATGTCTTTCGAAATACATAATCCATCTATAGTAACAATTTGGTTTGCATCCATGGATAAGTGTTGTCTTTGTGTTGTCTTACAAATTCCGTCATCATCGCATTGTAGTACTTCAGTAGTAACTTCAGTACTATCTTCCTAAGATCTAAACATTGTAAACTCTTTAATTTATAATATAAAGCCTTATCACCTTAATAAACTGAATAAATTTAGATATCAAGGGGGGAAATTATCTTAAATTTTCTTAACATTACAAAAGCATATCGTTAAGTGCATAGTATTAAAATCTTTGGTTATTATTTCGCTATGTAGTAACTGTTTATTGTTGACATTACTAAGTAATAATATAATAATAAATACTTTATTTTCCTAATATTCTTTATCTGCCTATATTATTATCTGCCTCTATATTTATGTTTGCCTTTGCGATAGTAAACCCTTTATGGGATTATTTATAATTCCACACTATACCTTGAAACGAACTATGTAAACTTATAGAGGCTTTGTTATGAGAGCGCCTTCCAAAACTTAAAATAGATAATGCTATATCTTTCTGAATATATTAATGAATTATTCTTATATTTCTAATTTATTTTCTTTTTTTAAGTAGAATTTTAAACAAGCGCGAATAGTTCCAACCACATATCATTCCTTGTTTTACCGGTTTTTATAAGTCAAACTGCAATGAAATACCGTTTACTCATGAAATTCTTATAAACTTTCGTTTTTGTATTAGTTTGGAAATGAGCTTTTTTAAGAAAATAAAAGATATTTTTGGTATAGAACAAAATATTTTTATTTAGTAATGTATGGCTTATTTCAGCCAATGATCTTTTGTCATCTTACAAGCAGTATTATAATTTAACATTCTTGAAATGTCTAGTTTGTATGGATAAAGGTAACTTACAAGGTGTTTCAATGGTCAGCCGGTAAGGGCTCCAATGCGTAGGCTACACTCGCTGAAGAAAGTGGGTCATTTGGAGAAAGCTCACATGGTGCTAAAACTGAAGAGCAATTTCTTATTATATTTTTTTATTTTAAGTGCGCCATAAGTTTGAAAAATTTTGTTGTCGATGTCGAAAAATCAAAAACCCCGGGAATTTCACACACATCCTTCATTGTTATCACCTAAAGATCTTACTTTCAATGTTGGGTCAGATTCAAACAATTCAGAACACCGTATGTATAAGGTTATCGAAAAAGTATTGACTATTTTATAATGTAGTTATATAAGTTTGAAAAATTTTGTAGATATCAAAAAAGATCCAAAACCCCAAGAATTTCACACGTGTTTTCCATTGTTTATCATCTAAAATTCTTACCTTTGGCGTTGGTTCAGGTTCAAGCAATTCAGAGCACTCTACGTATAGGGTTATCGAAAAAGTATTAAGCCTTTTATAATCTAAATTGATATAAGAGTTATTTATGAATAAAAACTTAATTTTAAATTTTTTCCATTTTTCTGATAACGGTAACGTATAATCGCATCGCCATAAAATTTTTATAGTTTCTGGGCAAGAACTGTAAGAAGTAATGTTTACATGCTTCTTGAAACTAACTTAACTCCTTCAGGGATTCCTGCAGAGACTGCTGAGATTATAATTCGATTTAAACAGATCCTTGATACACGATGGCTGCATTAAAACTTCCCTGTCGCGTGATGAGCTTTTTCAATTTCTGCCGATTAATTAGAAATATGTATATGTAGTATAACATTATCCTGGTGGAGCCAGTACTGATCGCTTTTTTTGAATTACTTGTTGCAAAGCGTCCAAGGCAATCGTTTTACCAAGTAATAATAGCTCATGATACAACAAACCCTATCAATCCTATCAAACACACATCGCTTTCTTTGGCGTTAATGTGGGCTTTGCCATAGTTTGTGGATCTTTCTCGCGCTTAGACCGTGGTCTTTTTAGCACGTTCTTCTTATATATGAGTCACTTTTCATCGCCTGTCATCAATCGCTCAATTTTCGATGGCTCAATTCCGTTACCTTTCTGTAGTGATTCACAGATGGAAATTCGATCGACAAATCGGTGGCATGTGACACCCAAACATCGAGTTTTTTTTGTAGCCTACTTCAAATGGCTTTAAATTATTTGGCGATGGATATTCATTTGGCGACCTTATGGCTGTTTATATTTGCTGAATATTTTCTATAATTTCATCAAATTCTTCTGTGATTTGTCAATCAGAGCCAACAGCAGTTTTTACACAGAAATTTCCAGAACTATAACCACCGAACCATATTTTGGCTCTTGTTTTTGATAACGTACTTTAACCACACATTTTATCACAAGCCTGGGCGACATTTGTGCCTTTATCGACAAAAATTATAATATATGGGATTACAATAATTCCTGAACGTCCTGCACATTTACTTCTGTCAATTGTCGGTTTTCATTTGTGGCCGAGTCTGTCCCGTTCTATATTATCTGAGATATTCGACTATAAAACCATCTATCAAAACGAAAACGCTCAATACTTTTTGGTAAACCTATTATAATACTAAAAATGATTATTTGTATCATAGATTTAATATCACAAGTATCACAAGTAAGCGTTGTACAATTCGGTAAAGCAAAACTTTAAAAAAACTGAGTCTAAACTTGTTTGAATTATTAAGGAAACAAAATGAAAGTTAATGTAATATTGTAAAAATATTATACTTTATAACTAACATTAGGCCTGACTAAATTCGAAAGAACTTTGAAAGTGTCAGAAAATATGAAAACAACGAACACACGTAAACTAGTTCTTCGAGATTAATTAAATGTTTAACTCTAAAACTGATCTCAGACCTGATTAAACTCGAAAATTTTGAAACAGTAAACACACATAAATTAGATTTTCAGGAGCAACTAAATGTTTCAAATTGTATAGATCCTAGGATGCTTGTTCAAACACTTTTCACGTGAAAGCGTTCTATAAATGTTAGACAATAAAGTACGTTTTACAATAAAATTATAGTAGGCTAAGTAGGCTCCCTAGTTATAAAGTAGTGATTTTAGGACTAGAAATGGCGGAACCATCTAGTTTTAAAAACCCAACTGGGTGATACATATATTTGAATATATGGTATATACTCGATGTCTTGGGAAATTAAGTACGAGGGAGCGTTCTTATATTCGCGGAATGAGCGGGTTGTAGAGGGGTGAGTAGGCGTATTGGGGGCGTGGCCTGTGCAGCAACTCATGATTAGTATAAATACGAAGTTTCATTGTTATTAGACAGTTAGTCTTTGAGCTATCGTCAACCAAGTAACATAATCAGGAGTGAAAAGTGAAATATGGTAAAAATCGAATATCGTGCCGTTATAAAGTTCCTTACCAGGCAAGGAAAATCAGTCGCGACCATAATGAATGAGATGTCATTGGTTTACGGCGACTCTTGTCCAGGAAAAACCATGGTGTACAAGTGGCATAGTTTATTTAAACAAGGAAGGGAACCCCTTGAAGACGACCCGAGGCCGGGCAGGAGCATCGAGGTGACCACGCCAGCACTTATCCAAAAAGTTGAACAAATTGTACTCGAAGATGCTCGACTAAAGAAGAAACAACTCGCAGAAATGGTTGGAGTATCCGATACAACAATTTTTAAAATCCTACATGATCATCTCGGCATGTCTAAGGTCAGCGCAAGATGGGTGCCGAGAATGCTCACGCCGCCGCAAAAACAACAACGCGTAGAGTGTTCACGTGCATTTTTGGACCTCTGTAATGAAGACAAGGATGGTGTATTGAGTAGAATTGTTACTGGAGACGAAACTTGGGTTCATAATTATGAACCTGAGTCCAAACAAGACTCCATGCAGTGGCATAAAAAGGGCACAGCACCTCCCAAGGGATTTAAAGTGTCACAATCAGCTGGGAAACTCATGGCAACGGTATTTTGGGACTCGGAAGGAATATTGTTGATTGATTATAAAGATAAAGGTGTTTCTATAACCGGAGAATATTACGCTTCAATATTAGAGCGATTAAAAGAAGCCATTAAAGAGAAAAGACGGGGAAAATTGACAAAAGGTGTTCTGCTTTTGCACGACAACGCGCTCGTCCACAAGAGCCGCGTTGCGTTAGCTGCCCTGCATAAGGTGGGCTTCGAAATTGTGAATCACCCACCCTACAGCCCAGACCTGGCCCCGAGTGATTATTACCTGTTTCCGAAAATGAAAAAAGAGCTGCGGGGTAAAAAATTTACTGCCGATGATGAAGTCAAGGAGGCAGTTTCGGCGTATTTTGCAGATAAAGAAAAATCATTTTTTTATGAGGGTATAAATAAATTAATTGAAAGATGTGAAAAATGTATCCGTCTTGCAGGTGAATATATTGCAAAAGAAAAATAATTTGTTTTTTTTATTTCCACCCCTTGTCCCCCATTCAGCGAATATAAAAAGGCTCCCTCGTATGTTAAATGCATTTCTTCGCCGCTAGTCTACTTTAAATTTAATTACTGTTATATTGTCATGATATAAGGGTATATATTTCACCATAATATTTTATAAGGCTGAAATTTGAGACGTCTGTTATTCTTGTAACATAAGTATTTTTAATCCGTGAGTTGCTTTTTGTCTATCTCTTTTAAAACGTTTAATGTTGCTATAAAAGAATGTCGTACCTAAAAATGTTGATAAAATATGAACTCTGACTTTGGGCTGTACATCGTTTTAACATTTCTAGGACATTTTATGTTCAATTGTAATCTAGTATTGATAGTTACTTGTTTATTATAAATGCGTGAATTTGAAACAATTTTCATTGACTTCAGTGTTATCGTAGTGACAAGAACTGTGAAAGTTATAATACCATAGAAAAGAAGTTTTTAAAGAATAAGTATACATACGCATATGAATATAGATATCAGGTTAGTTATTTCAATAACTAATGTTAATAAATAAAAAAAAATAATTTTCATTAATCTTATTTTCTAATTAATGCACAATTGTTTCGCCACACAGTGGCTTCTTTAGATGTTTGAAGTAAACTAAAGTGTAACATGCAGTCGAAAAGTGTTTATACATTCCGTGAATGTTGAGTATCATCAAAAGTGAATATCCAGCTAAGATGAGGCATATTTACTCCAGTTTAACAATGTTAAGAACTCTAAAAACTGTCTCGAGACTTTTAGACTCTAAAAATTTCTAATAGCAATATGAAAACTGTTATTATTTACAAATACAACATTCACAGTGTGTACTAAGGCTGCAGAAATGAGTGCTTTCGCGTACGACTCAGTTACTATCAATATTAAAAATAATAAATAATAAATTCGCTTATGGATTTCAGTATCTGAAACCAGCCGCTGAATTACTGAAATTGCTTGCGGATTGAAATTGAAGATACAAGGTTTAATAATGTGTAAAAATTTCTCATAATATAAAATAGCTTTAAGCCATGTTCCCCGTCTTGTCAATATTGGCTGTGGTGTCTGAGGATTGTCTAAATTCACGAATGCGTTTTGGAGATTTAATAAAACCTTTTTCGGTTGAAACTATGAATGGGTTTATTTTTGGATAACTGTTTCTAATAAATTCAACTACAAGACGACACACATAGAGCAAACAGGTTACATAAAGCAATTGAGGATAATACTGTTTTAGTAACTTTCCAACTTTAACCATAATCAAGTCCTCATCTGTAATTAATATTACAAGTTGGGTTGCCTATATATTGAACTTCCCAAAGGAAACAACCTTTCCGCGTTTGTCTCCACTAATATTCTACGACGGTAGTTTGACAAGCAGTGAGAATGGAAAAGAAAAATGAATTTTTTAAATACAAAATAATTTTTATATATTTCAATATATTCGCCTAAAAGAGTAATACATTTATTCCAACGCTGCTCCAATGCCTTTATGCCATCTCTAAAATGCGATTCCGGAATGCTTGCAAAATACTCATTTACGAAGATGATAAGCTCGTCGTTAGACGAAAATTTCTATCCCACCTAATGCCGTTTTCAATTTTGGAAAAAGGTGGAAGTCGGAAGGGGCTAGATCCGGCGAATAAGGCGCATGCGGTACTAATTGGAAATGCAACTCGTGGATTTTGGACATCGCAACTGTGCTGGTATGCGAGGGAGCGTTGTCTTGGTGAAACAGAATCTTTTTCTTTGCCATTCCTGGCCGTTTAGCACGAGTCTCAACATTTAATTTTTGTAGAAGTTCTGCATAATATTGTCCGTTTATTGTGGCACCATTCTGAAGGAAATCAATGAGCAAAATGCCCTTTGAATCCCAAAAAATTGATGCCACCACCTTGTTTGCCGATAAAGTGGTTTTCGCTTTCTTTGAAGGTGCAGAAGCACGTTCTAACCATTGTTTCGACTGTTGTTTAGTTTCGGGTGTACTGCAGTGTATCCAAGTTTCAACCGGATTCCGCTTATAAAGGTCCAAACACTCATTGGAAATGCGCAAACGAGTGAACTTTTGATCAGTCGTAAGCAATCGCGGCACCCATCTTGCCGAAAGCTTGGAAAGGCCCAATTCTTTCGTTAAAATGTGGTGTACGCGTTCTGTTGAAATGTTTACCATGTCTGCTATCTCTCTCACTTTGAGTCGTCGATCTTGCGTAATAATATTATGGATTTTTATAATCATTTCCTTAGAAGTCACGATTTTGGGTGCTCCAGAGCGCGCTTCAGCAACACAGCTTGTTTTACTACGTTTAAATTCATTTACCCATCTACTTATTGTGACGGATGATGGAGCAGATTCACCTAATGTTTCCCGTAACTCATCTTTTATTTCGGTAGCTGTCATACCCTTAATTACGAAGTATTTAATCACCGCACGGTATTCTGCTTTTTCCATTTTAACAAAACGACGTGTTGCTTCTTTTTTAATCAGCTGTCAAAAATAAACTACTCAACCGATTTATCTAAATATCGGAATATAAACATATAAATAGCCAACCTAAATTACAGTGCATTTGTTTTACCAATTAGAGCGCCACCTATGCGTCATTTTCATTACTTGTCAAACTATCCTCGTACTACGTAAAAGAAGGGACAAGGAAATCTCACCGCATTTTAAAGTGCGCACTAACATATTTAAAATACTATCCTTTCTTGAATCCGTTGCTTCATCTACCGTCAGCTATATTTTTTGAGTTTTAACTCTGCTTTTATTTGACCCGTGATCGTGTTTTTCACGCTAGGAAGGTTATACTGTAATTGACCTCTTAGCAATCTCCATTCAGGAACGTATTTCCCCCAAAAGTTTCGAAATTCTTAATTGTCTACAATATTTTGTGGTTGCACACATTTAACATAAAAAAAAAGTCATATAGAAATCTATAATATGGTATATTACGTTGCGCATTTAACTGGTGTTGTTTGCTATTAACATGCCTTTTACACACAAAAATACTGTACTGTAAAAATGTCGATATTGCAAATAATACATTTAATAATAGTACCAGTATGTTCTAATGTCGCAAATCGGTTAAGAAATCCATCTATACTCGTCGAACATAACGAAGAACGTCGTCGATTCGCCATCATCTATCTACTCCGGCATTCATACACATACCATACGCATATGAATCTCAGGTATATCCGACCGCTTTCGAAATATATCATCGCCGCCAATGAGTGCGCACTCGTTTCTGCAGGATTGCTTATTTTAATATCTTATCTATTGTGTTAACATTGGGTATAAAACTATTTATTATTATTCTATCCACCATCAGGCAGCCCTTACTAACAATAGTAAAACTTACGGGTACTATGTGGAGGTACTTTTACCAGCTTTTCATCACTTTGTGTCTATTATTGCGTGTGTTAAGTGAATGCTTTATAGCAGTTCCAGATGTTTATTAAGTATTTAAATATTTTATGATTTATGACATTTTAAAAATTAGAAAAATTTATTAATATAATTTAAATACTGAAAATATACTTATTTGAACCCTACGAATTTTTAAAATAATGTTTATAACCAATTGCAGTAGATATTTACTTTTCTATTCAAAAGAGGACTATTTTAATAAGACATGTGGCTAAAAGAGAACAATGTAAGAAAACGAACAATGTAATAATAATTTTTAAAAAACAAATGACAAGAATGGTTCCTTTATATGATAATAAAGAAGTCTTTTTTCTGTTTTATTTTTGAAAAAACTACTTCCAAATGAATCAGCCCTTATACAGTGTGTATCAGCCAAATGGAATAAATTCGATAATAATTAAATGGAAGTGTTCGAAAAAACGCTCGGACACGTCGATTGGGATTTTTAGTTGCGTATTTTTTTAAATAAAAAGTTTATATATAGGGTGTGTCTTGTAAAAGTGGTCAATACCAACTTTCTTATTTTAAATACAATACCCTGTCAAATATTAAATTTTTAGATTCTTTAGAAAATTCCAGACATATTTCATGTACAATGTCCTATACCTATCTTCGACTGTTTCGGAAATATTAAATGTTTGCAGATTAATAATTTTGTTTACAATTAAAATAAGATTTTCACATAATAGTTTGTTTACCGAACTATTAAGTGAAAATCTTTAATTGTACTTGTACTTCGTTTGAAAATACCTTGCCTTTGCAAAGTGTTGTCAGTGTCATAGTGTTGTCAGTGTCATAACTGTTTGAATTTCGTTAACTATAATTCAGCAAAATGGTTCATTTAACAGAAGTGCACAAAATAACAATTCTGCAGATGATTGGTTATCGAGATAACACACGGACACAAATGAAAGTTACTCACTTATTTCATGAGAAATTTCCAAATTTGCCGCCAATATCCTAAGGAACAATTAGTAAAATAGAAAAGCAGTTTCGCGAGTTTGGACATGTAAGGCAAATAAAAGAAGCAGCTGCGAATGCAGTAAGTAATGATACCAAACTGGATATTGTGCTTGAGTTTGAAGAAAACCCGCATACTTCTAGTAGACAAGCAACGTCAATGTTCGATGTTTGCCATTCATCGATTACTCGCACATTAAAAGAAAATAAAATGTATCCCTATAAAATTATACCAACTCAGGAGCTCATGGAAGACGACTTTGATAGGAGAACGTATTTTTGTGAACAAATGATGACAATGTTAGATAACAATGTGATCCAATTAGAACATATTTTATTTTCTGATGAGTGTACCTTTACGCTTCACGGTCATGCTAATCGTCAAAATTGCCGCTATTGGTCCAGGAAAAATCCTCACTGAATGAGGGAAGAACATACGCAATACCCTGAGAAGGTTAATGTTTGGGCAGGAATTGTTGGAGATCACATCGTAGGTCCTTTTTTCATTGATGGAAATTTGAATGACGACAATTATTTAGCATTGCTTCAAAATAATCTCGTGCCAGCTTTAACAAACTTATATCCTGATCTAGCAAATCCACACGTTGCAACCGTGCCTTTAGAGTTGTAGAACGGTCAATTCCGAATAGTACACAACTATTTGTTTAGCAGTGCTTTTCAGATTGGCTTAAACGAATGCAAAAGTGCATTGATTTTCAAGGAGAATATTTTAAAAAGCAATAAAACTATTTTCGATAATAAACAATTTTTTTTTGTTTGTTATTCCCGAAATATAAACGGCTACCATTTAATATTTTGACGTATTATGTATTAAATCTCATAAAGGCTACATATAAATATTATTTGCATTCACTTAAATATCTCTCTTTTCTGTTCTCATCTTGAAACACGCCTTCCAGTCCCATTCTATCATTGCTAGTCTACTCCCCCAGTAAGGTGACGGGATTGTTAACGTTTCTAATAATCGCCTGTTTTAAAAACGCTATAACGCAAGAAATGTACACAAAATAAAACAATGGTTGATCCTCAGTAAGCAACAGACTAATTCAAGAAGATGACGAGTAAGAGCTTGTGGAAACGTTGAGAGAACGGTCCTTCTCAGGACACAACCCACACGCGGCTTAGAACCCGAGAAAATACATCTTCTATTGAAGAAATACTTTACTGTTTCTATTTCAAAGATATACCGACAGCAAAACGAAATCGTCTATCTGAAGAAAACTTAAGGCAATTTTAATGTTTTAACTGCTTTTAGTTATTTATATCAGTAGATTAATTGTTAAGGCCTTTAAACATAATAATAATAAATTGAGTATATTCAAAGTCAATTACATTTCATTTAAATATAATAGTTGACAGTATTGAGAATTTATTTGATTCTCGAAGATCTATCTCACTGAGGTAAGCAATTTGCCAGTTCATTGCAGTTCAATTCTCGGGCAGACATTAGGTATAGATGACATCAATGATTGTGTTTTTAGTTAGGCTGCACCTTTGCTTTACCACACGATAGACGCAACGTACCCGTGACGTCGGCTTGTATTTAAAAAAAATTAAAAAGAAACATGACAAGAAAATTATTATATTGGGTCTGGGAAAAAGGTCGTGGCGTTTTTTCAGTAAAATTCAACTGGTCCCCGCATGGCGCGTGGACGAATTCATTTAAACCGAATATGCTTCATTATTATCGACAATGTTTCGCCATTTTTTTGGTAGATCCATGATCCCATCGGTGAGAAACTTCTGTGGTTTCTGGTCGAAAAACTGAATCAAGTAGTTTTCACAGGCTTCTTTTGAAACCAACTTAATTCCATTGAGAGAGTTCTGCAGAGATCGAAACAGATGATAGTCAGAGGGTGCTATATCCGGACTGTAAGGTGGGTGCATCAAAACTTCCCAACCAAACTCTCTCAATTTTTGACGGGTCATCAAAGAAGTGTGTGGTCGGGCGTTGTCATGATGGAAGACAACACCTTTCCTATTAATCAATTCGGGCCGTTTTCTTTCAATCGCCTGGCGTAATCTCTCTAGTTGTGCACAGTAGAGTTGAGAATCAATCGTCTGACCAGTTGGAAGTAGCTCGTAGTGGACGATTCCCCTCCAGTCCCACCATACACACAGCATCACTTTTTTTGGCGTCAATGTTGGCTTAGCGAACGCTTGTGACGGCTCACCATCCTTTATCCACGATCTTTTACGCTTCCGATTATCGTACGTAATCCATTTTTCATCTCCGGTTATTAAACGTTTCAGAAACGGCTCGATTTCATTCCGTTTCAGCAGCGCATCGCAGATGTTAATTCGGTCAATCATGTTTTTCACGCTCAACTCATGAGGAACCCATACGTCAAGCTTTTTTTTGTAACCAGCTTTGTGTAAATGGTTCAAAACAGTTTTGTGGTCAATGCCTAGCTCCATGCCAATATCGACACTGCTGATATGCTTATCTTGTTGGACTTTTTCAGGAATTTCATCAGATTTTTCAGTGATTGGACGACCGGAGCGTGACTCATCTTTCACATTGAAATTTCCAGAACGAAAGCGAGCGAACCATTTCCGCGCAACAGATTTCGATAAAGTACCTTCACCGTACACAGCACAAATTTTATCACAAGCCTGCGCAGCGTTCTTCCCCTTATCATAATAATATTGCAGAATATAGCGAAATTTCTCATTATTCTTCTCCATTTTCAAGTGCGAATAACTTTCCAACCACTGCACCGATTACAATGTTTCTACGCTCAAACTAACGTTCGGAAGGTCATCTAAAAAACGAGCCATCGGTGGTGTCGCTGTGACTTGTTGTTCTTTAGTTATCGGCAACCAATGCCATCTATCGGGAAAAACGCCACGAACTTTTTCCCAGACCCAATATGTACGTGTAGAATAGATTTAATAACTGTTAGGCAAAAGACTTTTACTAATTAAGGGTATTAAGAAATTAGTAGATCAATAGTGGGTTAAAGGAAGATCGTTTTGAACACTTCGTGTTTGACATTATTTAATGAAATTTAATAATATTTAATGTTTTCTAATGATGATCATGTCTGAACTATCCGTGTATAAAACATTTTTTTGGAATTATTTCTATAATACACCTGCCTTTCGAAAGCTCAAGTTCTAATAAAATTTTTCTTCCAGAAATAAATGGAGGTCACTTGGCTGGAGATTTGTGCATTATTAATAAGCGTATTCGTCAGCATAATCGCTTTCGTAAGATGGAACTACCGATATTGGGAGAGAAAAAACGTGCCATTCTTAAAGCCCAGTCTCCCTATGGGCAACTTTGAAGCTCCATGGGCAATCAAGAAAGGAATCCACCTCATATTTGCAGATATCTACAAGGAATTTAAAGCCATGGGTTGCAAATACGGAGGTGTTTTCTCTGCTTTAAGGCCAGTCTTTGTTCCACTTGACTTAGATTTGTTGAAGTGCATTATGATCAAAGATTTTCAATATTTTGTCGACAGAGGCATATATTACAATGAGAGGGCAGATCCGTTAAGTGCAAATATATTTAGAATAGAAGGAAATAAATGGCGGTCATTAAGAAATAAATTAACTCCAACTTTTACGTCGGGTAAAATGAAATATATGTTCGCAACTGTTATGGATTGTGGAATTGCATTGGAAGCCGAAATAGATAAACTCTATATTAGCAAAAAACCCGTTGATGTTAAAGAAGTTGCAGCGCTTTTCACTACAAATGTAATTGGTTCCTGTGCTTTCGGTTTGGATTGCAACGTTTTCGCGAATCCTAATAGCGAGTTCAGATCGCACACCAGGGATTTCTTCCGTGGAGGCCTGAGAAGAACCCTAAGGAACCAAGCCGTTCTCAGTTTTCCAAAATTATGTGGTATATTGGGTGTAAGATTTTTTCCGAAAGATATTACGGACTTTTACAGAGACGTCATCAAAAATGTAATCGAACTTAGAGAATCGGGTGAAGTCAAAAGGAACGATTTCGTCCAGATACTAGTGGAAATTAAAAATGGAGCTATTAGAAGTGAAGATTCATTTACGTTTGAGGAGATTGCTGCGCAAGCTTTAGTTTTTTTTCTGGCAGGATTCGAAACGTCCTCTTCCACAATGACTTTTGCTTTCTATGAGATGGCAAGGAATCAGGATGTTCAAGATAGAGCTCGAAGTGAAGTTCGCGCTGTGATAGAAAAATATGATGGCAAAATAACGTATCAGAGCATAATGGAGATGACTTATTTAAATCAAATTTTTGACGGTTAGTATTAAACAGTATATAGATGCATAGTCTTTATTTCTCCCAGTAATAGGAAGATAATAATCTTCTTCTGGGCTTCCGGAATATTCTAGTAACGATTTGGTTGTCCTACATATATATATATATATATATATAACGGGAGGGCCATCTATCGATTTAAATTTGAATCACCGGTTATTTTGAATCTGGCAATACTTATGTCATTCTATTCTGTCACAAAATTCAGTATATTATCTCTCCTGAACGAAATGAAGCGATTTACGCTTGAGCAACGTTGGGATTTATGGGAAATTTATTTCCAAAACAAAGACAATTGGTCGGAAATTAAAAAAATTGGTAGCAGAGAAGGACCAACAGTGCCCGGTATACGCAAGTTTATTGCTAAAGTTCGTGAAACTGGTTTCATTGTTGATGCGCCAAGACGTGAGCGTGCTCGTACAGCGTGTACACCCAAAAATATCAAAGCTGAGGCTGAGAGTGTGCGTGAGAATCCATCAACACCAACTCGTCATCGTTCTCAAGAATTGAACATTTGACGCACCAGTTTACGTCAAATTTTGCGAAAAGATCTCGGTATGACGCCTTACGAAGTTCGATTGGTTCAAGAGTTGAAGCCGCATCTGCTTCGTTTCCGCTTCGCTAGATGGGCCAACGAGAAACTGCACGATGATGTCGATTTTGCCAAAAAATCATCTTTTCGGATTAAGCTCATTTTCATCTTGGCGGGTACTTTAACAAGCAAAATTGCCATATTTGGGGCTCAGAAAACCCATACGTAGTCTTACAAAAACCAATGCACCCATTACGAGTGACTGTTTTGTGCGGCTTATGGAGCGGAGGCATCACTGGCTCATATTTCTTTGAAAATGAGGACGGCGCAACCATTACGGTCAATGGAGACACATATCGCACCATGATGACCGATTTTTTTGTACCCGCTCTTCATGGTATTGATGTGAACGATGTTTGGTTTCAACAGGATGGTGCAACTTGCCACACAACTCATGCCACAATCGATTTATTGCGTCAAACGTTTGATGGCCGTTTAATTAGCGGAAGTGGTGATATCAATTGGCCGGCAAGAAACTGCGATTTGACACCGCTAGACTATTTTCTGTGGGGCGCCGTTAAAGAAAAGTGTTATGCCGCCAAACCAGAGACAATTGAGCATTTGAAGGCCACCATTCGTGATGCTATTTCCGAGATACGACCCCAAACACTCGAAAATATATATATATATATGTATATAATATATATATATATATATATATACATATATATATATATATATATATATATAATCAAAATCAATGAAAGGTTTGCTTATTTAATTTATTGGCCGGTTTGGTGTTCAACGATGCCCATTGTTTCATTATTGTACATGTCTCTCTTCCATATATGTTTGCTATATCTTGAAAAAAACCCATCACAAACATAAAATTAGCTAAAAGTGTTTTGGTCGACCGTTATAAGATAATCCAAATCAATGAAATTCGTCGGGTATTCGGTCAACTGTTAAGAAAATTAAAAAATTAAAAAACAATCATTTGTTTTATCCTCTATATTTCGCTATAAATTTATAGCTTCCTCAGGAGTTCTAAAAAACAGTAACATGTACAATATTTTAATCATGCTCACAATTATTATCTTTATATTACAAAAACTAGATTAATTTAAAAAATTCTTTAAAAACATTAAAATGTGGTTTGTCATACTAAATACTAATAAATAAAGTTATAAACTATTGTACTAGCGTCAGTGGTAACGGTCGACAAAACACTTTTAGCTAATTTTATATATATATATATATATATATATATATATATATATATATATATATATACACACATACACGACGTTACTGTTAATGTTAATTCTAAGAGCAAAAGAATATAAAGGTTAAATGAAAAAAGCTTAATTTAGCTTGTACTTAGAGTGGATACACATGTTAATTAGAAAGTTAGGATATTATAAACTTGATGTACTAGAAACATACTTACTACATGAATCTCTCAAGTTCGTATATACATATATATATACGGGACAAACAAATCGATACTTTAATGTTTATTCGAATTATATGCATTTCCTGGTAATCGCTCTTGTAAAAGATGCACGGAATGAATTTCATCTTATAAATATATGTTATTTATCTAATCATACGTTTTCATAAAATTAGGTCAGACCCATTATTTACTTGTTTGTTACGTTTTATGTAAACGAAATACTGGATTATATCTTCGTGTTACAACAACAGTATGATGTTGTTGATTTATGTGAATGATTTAAAAATAATTTAAATAAACATTTAAAGCGATATTAAAATATCATTGATTATATTTGTCTTTAGTGGAAAATTTGAATTTTATTTTTAAAGGAATATATATATATATATACACTAGTAGCTGCCGCGCCATGTCGATGGGCTCAGTTATTCATTAGCAGTCAGAGTGTAAAGTGCTTGCGATGGCATCGTGGTCACGAAATGAGATAAGGGCAGTTTTGCGTTACAATTTTGTGCGTGGTTTAAACATAGACCAGTGCTTCGAATAAATGAGTCTTGCACTAGGTGATGTTTGTGTACATCGCACAATGATATTAAGGTGGTATAGAGAATTTCAAAGGGGAAATTTAACTGTGGAAGATCCTGAGAGTCCAGGAATTCCACGAATGTCAGTTACGGAGGAAAACATTACTACTGTGAGGAAAATGCTTGGCGAGGACAGGCGAGTGACCTACCAATAGATAGAGGGTACTTCAAGCCTAAATGCACCAGAAATTCGTTCGATTCTGCATGATTATTTGCACGTGAAGAAACTTTGTTCTCTCTGGGTGCCGCATTGACTGACTGAAGAGCAGATGACACGATGTGTGACTTGGTGCTGTGATATGCTAAAAAAGTTTAATAAGGGACAATCTCGGTATGTGAACAACATCGTGACAGGTGACGAAACTTGGCTGTACTATTACGATGTGCCGACCAAAGCTCAAAACAAAATTGGGATCTTTGATGATGAGGACACAAGCGTAGTTGTCAGAAAATCCCTAGCTGTAAAGAAGAAAATGATAGCTGTATTTTTCAAATCGAGTGAAATTGTGTGACGCGTCGTTTTGGACACACAGAAGACAGTCACAGCTAAGTAGTATACTAAACAGTGCCTGCCTAAAGCCATTGGATCTATGAACAACCTGCGGCCAAAATCAAGAATGGACACCTGGTTCCTCCATCACGGTAATATTCCAGCTCACCGCGCCAAAGCCTGCACCGAATATTTGACCACGAAACTTCTCGAGCGCCTTCCCTGCCGTCCAGATCTTGCTCCTTGCGACTTTGCACTGTTCCCGCATGTGAAAATGAAGCTAAAGGGAGACGGTTTTCCAGTGATGAGGAACTTCTGCTGGCTTGGGACAACGAGTGTGGTTTACTCCCTAATGAAACTTGGCAGAACTGGTTTAAAGATTGGTTTCGGAGGATGGGGGGTGTATTGAGTGTAGAGAAAATTACTTTGAAAAAATTAAATAAACAAAGCTGTATTGCAAAACTTTCCTAGAACCCTTTGTATATCTGTGATGCTGTTAGACAATGTATTATAATAAGATCATGCTCTATATAATGGTGAATCACGCATAATATTTGTCTTCGCGCGAAGATAGTAAAACAAATTGTTCAATTTAGCTTCCAACCTTGGAACGAGTAAGCTAATTTCTTCTAATAACTTTCCTAATACTCTTTGTATATACATTCTTAGTCTTAACCTCGTCCAAACCATCCTGTCTTGCGCTATTTTCCCCATTCCGCTCAAGCTAATTCCTCTGCATCCAGTTATTTGTCTAACTTGCTCTTACAATCTTCGTTGTGGTCGCCCTACCCTCCCCTACCCGTCCTACTAGTATTTGCTTGCCTGTTAATTCTGTCTTTTTCTTTTCTGTATTTATATGTACATATACTAGCTTACTAATCTATTTTTCTTTAATTATTTTTTCGATTAGTATTATCTCCATATCTTTCACTACTGTTGAGTTCACCTTTCCTCCTCATTTTCATTACTTTAATTTTACTAGCAGTTCCTCTCGTTATTATCCATGATCTACTTCCGCATTCCAAGTATGGTCTTACAACACTTTTGTATATGTAGGTTTCAATCTCTTTAGGTATTTCTTTTTTTCCAAAGAATGTGCTTTTCAATATGTTATACAATCTTCCCACCTTTCCAATTCTCTCTGATATTTCCTTGTTCATTTTTGGTTGTTCTCTATTACTGTTTCTAGATATACATAACTTTTATTCTGTTCAGTAATTGGTCCTCCACTTTCATTTTGTGTTTTTTACTTCATTTGTCATTATCATGGCCTTTTTACTTATATTCATTTCTAAGTTTTTTTAATTTTAGTCCTTTTTTATGTTCATTTGAATTTCTTTGCTAGTTTTTCTCCGAATCTTCGATAATTATCATATCATCCGCAAATAACATATCTCTTGTATTGGTTGCATCCTCTGGTATCTTATATGCATGCTTTTACATTTTACTTTGCAATTTCTTCTGGCGTCATCTGTTACAATGAAGAAAAATAGTGGAATGAGAACACATCCTTGTTTCAAACCTGTTTTTGTAGTAGATTCTGTTAGATTCATTGTCGTGTGTTCTTACTTTTTTTATGTTATTCTTGTATAGTAACTGTTTTTATGAATATATAGCAATGTATGCAAGTATGCGCACTGCTATATACACACTAGACCGTTTCAAGCTCTAGCCAACGACAGAACAACTCAAGAAAATTACGAGTCCCATCTCATTGAGGTGTCGAGAAAACGTGCCTGGTTGCCGTAGCCTACCTTCCCTATCATATACCATTTCGTCTTCTATATCCTTAGATATCACAGACCGTCTCATTATCTCGTTCCTTAATCGCCGTTGTTGAACATTTCTAGTCTTTCGTGGTGGTTTCCAAGTGAATAACCGTTTGAGCCATCTGTCCTCATCCATTCTGAATAAATGGCCAAATCACTTTAATCCTTTTCTTTTTACTCCATGCACTACAGCTTCTGTTGTATTCGTCTTACTTCTTCGTTGGTTATATGGTGCAATTCTTTAACTCACCTTAAATTCTATACCAGAACCAAAATTTTTTGAAATCTGCCCATCGCTCTAGTATGTTGCCAAATTTCGTGTTTACTTACCGATTGCTGTTTTTTCGATAATAAGTGTTTGTATCACTCACATTATCTAATTTGTAGGCCTTTTAATCTGCACATTATATGTTTCGATTGGATATTTTTCTTTTCCCTTCCTACTATTGTTCTCGTTTCTTCTTATAAATCATTGTACTCGTATATTTTCCATTTATAAAACCGTCGTTTTCCAAATGTACAATACTTCATGCTTCTTCACAGGTTTTTACTTAGAAATAATTTATTACTGATTTCTTGTTCTTCTCTGTCATTTTTCTTATTATTATTGTGCGTATTAGCATCTCTTCAATTATTAATCCATTTCTTATTAAGAAATCTTTTTAGTTTTCAAATATAATTATATTTATCTCAATAACATATCTGCATCTTGATACATAATAGAACTTTTGTTTTCTCTCTTTCATTTTTTCGACAATTCAAAAGTGGTGATTTCGATATGCAAAACAAACAACGTTCTGTTAGACCGAAGAAGTTTGAAAATGTGAAACTGCAGGAGTTATTGGATGAAGATCCAACTTAAACTCAAAAACAATTGACAGAAGCGTAAAACGTGGCCCAAGAAACGATTAGCGACCGACAATGGGAAAAATCCAAATGATGGGAAAATAGGTGCCGCATCAATTGAATGACAGGTAAACAGAAAATCGAAAAATCTTCTGTGAATGCTGCTTCAAAGGTATAATCGGAAGCCATTTCTGCTTCGAATAGTAACGAGTGATAAAAAATGGATTTATTTCGAAAACTTTAAGGGCAAAAAGTCATGATTATCGCTTTGCGAAGCCGGCCCATCGACTGCAAGGCCAAATCGTTTTGATCCCAAGACAATGCTCTGTGTTTGGTGGGACTATAGTGGCGTGGTGTATTATGAACTGTTGAAACCTGATGAAACACTTAATACTGATCTCTACCGACAACAAATCATCAATTTGAACAATGCATTGATAGAAAAGCATCTAGAATTGTCTCGAAGATAACGGTGATTTTACAGCACGATAAGGCGCAGTCTCATACAGCAAAACTAGTCGAGGAAGCGTTGAAAGTAATTGGATGGGACATAATATCGCACCCGCCGTACTCTCACGACCTTGCACCTTTTCGAATTAATGGCACACGCGTTTGCAGAGCAACACTCGCGCTCGATGAATGGTTTTGCTCAAAGAACAAACAGTTTTTTTTTGGATGGCATCCATAAATTACTTGAAAGATAGGCAGAATGTGTAGAATCAAATGGCTAGTACTTTGAGTAAATACATTTTTCTATTTTCTTGAAAATTTTGTAGCTTTTTCTACCAAAAAACCGGTAATGACTTTCCGGTACACCTGGTATATTGCCTGGTGGGCTAATTGGTTAGACAACCGTCTAGAAAACGGCAGATAGAAGTCAAGTCTTTCTCTAGCACAGAAATTTTTAATTAATTTCCATGACTTTAATTAACGATGGCGACACAGAAAATAATTTTCATTAATTTCTCATTGTAAAGGACTTAATTGTATATTTATATAGTTACTTATAATGCCTGAATATTGATGGTAATTATGTTGAAAAGCAGACTAAGGTACAGGCTTTCTCGTAAAGATAAAATCGTCGAAAATATTGGACTGTTATTTTTATATAAACGCGGCGAAAAACACGCCTCGTATATTTCGAATTATATTATTTAGGATGTATTCTCTATTATCTATATATATATATATATATATATATATATATATATATATATATATATATAAATGAATGTTTGTATGTCCTTTATATTTAGAATCGTAAACTATGCATTTGATCATGTGATGATCTTTAGCAAAGTTGTTGTGCATGAGCCCACGAAGGTTTCTAAGTTGGTACGAGCAATTTTCGACAGAGAATTATGTGTGCAATCACAGAACAAAGCGGTGAACTATTTTTCATAGATGCGCCCGGTGGTACAGGCAAGACTTTTCTTCTTTCACTCATTTTGGTAACCTTACGATCACAAAATAATATTGCACTGGCCATTGCATCATCTGGAATTGCGGCAACTCTTTTGGGTGGTGGCTGAACAGCGCATTCAGCATTGAAACAGCCGTTGAATTTGCAAAAAACTGAGGCACCAACATGCAACATCAGCAAAAACTCTGGAATGGGCAAAGTACTCCAAACGTGTCAAATTTTCATATGGAATGAATGTACAATGTCTCACAAGAAAGCATTGGAAGCGCTTAATCATACACTGTGAGATTTGAGAGGAAACGCACGGATCTTCGGTGGCGCACTCATTTTACTGTCTGATGATTTTCGACAAATACTGCCGGTTATACCACGTTCAACACCCGCTGATGAACTTAATGCATGTCACAAATCATCAATTTTATAGCGTCATTTACAGAAATTGACTTGAAAACTAACATGCGTGTACAACTACAACTGAATGCATCGGTTGGAAATTCTGCAAAACAATTAATGGATATTGGAAATGGGCGAATGCAAATTGATGAATCTACGCAATGTATCGCCTTGCCAGCAAACTTCTGTAAGATCACAGAAAGCCTAGACGAATTGGTGCAAAAAAATTTCCCAAACATTGCACAGAACTACAAAAATCATCAGTGGCTCAGTACGCATGCTATATTAGCGGCCAAAAGCGTCGATGTCAATACCATTAACTTCACCATTGAGAATGGAATACCCGGCGAAACGACAACATACAAGTTCGTCGATACTGTGGTGAATCAAGGCGAAGTTGTCAACTATCCAACTGAATTCTTGAATTCGCTTGATTTGCCAGGCATGCCAGCGCACGTTCTTACATTGAAAATTGACGTATCCATCATTCTTCTTCGAAACATAAAGCCACCAGGACTTTGCAACGGAACCAGACTCTCAGTCAAGAAAATGATGAACAATGTTATCGAGGCAACAATTTTGACTGGAAAATTCAAAGGTGAAGACGTACTGTTGCCACGTATTCCAATGATCCCGACAGATATGCCATTCGAATTCAAATGTTTGCAGTTCCCGGTACGACTCGCTTTCGCAATGACTATCAACGAAGCACAAGGACAATCGTTGCAAGTGTGTGGATTAAATTTGGAGAATCCATGCTTCTCACATGGGCAGTCGGAAAACCTTCTGATTCATTCGTTTCCGCACCAGATGGAAAAGACAAGAAATATTATGTATCCTACAGCACTTCAATACATATCGAATTGAAACGAAACGCTGCAATGTCACAATTTTTTCAAAATGAACAAAATCAATTAAATGACTCAAAATGAATTGAATATTTGTTTAATGTCTTTCCTTCAAATTTATTTTGGTTGGTGGCGTAGCAACGCGCGCAGGGTACAACTAGTTAGTATATAAATGGAAAGAACTAATTTCATTCGATTTATTAAACCACACAAATTAAAACTTTCAAATAATTTTCTCTAATAATTATTTATTTTCAGAGGCATTAAGGAAATATCCAATTTTAACAACATTAGATAGAATCGTCACGAATGATTATAAAGTACCTAATACAGATCTCGTTTTGAAGAAAGGTACCAAAGTACTAATCCCGTTGCAAGCCTTGCAAAATGATCCGGAATATTTCCCAAATCCAGAAATATTTGATCCGGATAGATTTTCTCCGGAAAATAAAATCAAACATCACGTCTGTTCATACATGCCATTTGGTGAGGGGCCAAGAATCTGCGTAGGATTGCGTTTTGGAGTAATGCAAGCTAAAATAGGCATGGCATTAATGTTAAAGAATTACAGGTACACATTAAATTCACGATGTCCTGAAATGAAATTCAATTGTAATACACATGTTCTACAACCTCTCGGAGAAGTACTGTTAGATATAGAAAAGCTTGATTAGATTTAGTAAAAATTATTGCAGGTATGTAGAATTCTAGAATATTTTTATTCTTTTGTAGTTTTCATATTACGTACATATATTATATGCATTGCAGATTTGTAATACTATTTATATGTGCATTTAGTAGATGAAATAAAGTAAGTAATAAGTAATTATTGTTTAATTTACACAGGGTGAAGGCGAAATACACCGACTCACTTTAATATGTAATAACTGTAACAATATTACGCATAAAATGCTAACTGATTAAGAGATCTCGATATATTGTTCTCAAGCAGTGTTGCCACGCCGAATGACAGTGGTATCGGTAGATTCCATCGACAAAAGTCGGTAGATTTCGGTAGATTTGTTTTGTGTGATAGAAAAATATGACGTTAAGTAAGAAAAGTCATAACACTGCAGGTAAAATTCATTTTATTGTAAATAAATAAGAAATTTACAAATATTCTTTTTCCACATCTTCATTTTGTGTATTTTTCAATACTTTATTGGTCATTTTTATAATCAAATTATTCGTAACATTAAAATTGTAACAGTGATCGTTTTTGATTAATTGTTTAGAATGGAGTATACCTGAAATTGTGCCTAAACCTAGTTTGTTTCTTTACTTGGTTTTTAATAAATTTATTTCCGAAAAGATTCTTTCTACGTTGGCAGACGAATGAGGTAAGCATAAGATATTTTCAACAAATTGACAAAGTACTGGAAAAGCAAATGTTCCATTACCTAAAGTTAGTTTTTTAATATTTTGCCAAAGTAATTCCACATCTTCATCAAAAGTGTTTAATTCTGGATAATTTCTAAGTAATCTCCATCCTGAATCGAAAATTTGTAGCTCACGATCATCTATGCGATTGGGAAACAATATGGTAACGTCAGCAAATTTACACTACCAGTTTTAACGACAGATGGACATAAAAAACTAAATTTCTGCACAGAATTATTTTTTAAAGGAAATCTAAAAATGATTTGACTGCAACTTTCAATATAAAAGTCCAAACAACGTACTCTGGGTCTAATTGTCTCATTGAAGAGACAACTTTTGCCCAAAAATACATATTTTCGATGGCTAAATAATTTCTTGGATTTTTAAAATCAATATTTTCAACGGCTACCCTCGTATACATATATTATCTACTTTTAAATATTTTACAAATACTTAAAAGTAGATTTTTGTAAAAGTTTTAGTAATTGTTATTAGTAATAATGAAATATATAAATATAATTAAAAATATTAAAAACGATACAACTAAGTATGTATATAGGATAATCTTAGGTTTATAGATAATATCGAATTTAGAGTGTGCTTATAGTAAGCCTGCAGAAACGAGTGTGGTCGGATATAACCGAAGTCGAGATTAATATGCGTATGGTATGTGCATGAGTGCCGCATTAGATAGATGATAGCGAATCGACGGCGTTCTTTGTTATGTTCGACGAGTGTTTTTTAACCGATTTTCGACATTAATATACACTAGCAATATTATTAAATGTATTGTTTGCAATATCAACATTTTACCGTACACTATTTTTGTTTGTAAAAGGCATGCTAAATGTGTGCAACATTACACAAAATGTTATAGACAATAAAAAACTTTGAAACTTTTGAGGGAAATACGTTCCGGAATGGAAATTGCTAAGAGGTCAATTACAGTATAACTTTCCTCGGGTGAAAAACACGATCACGGATCAAATAAAAGCAGCGTTAAAGATTAAAAAATATGGCTGACGGTGGACGAAACAACGGATATAAGAAAGAATAGTATTTTAAATATGTTAGTGCGTACTTTAAAAAGCAGCGAGATTTCCTTAACCCTTCTTTTACGTAGTAGAAACATTGAAAGGAGATACGCTATATTTGTTAAATATTGTTTTACAACATTGCAATACAAACACGTGATTATTTAATCGCAAACAGAATACTTGAAAAAAAAGCTTCATCAAAATGTGGTTCATTGAGGGTAGTTTAAAAAATATGCCCTCCAAGATAGGGTGACCATCACTACACATTGCCTGATCTCAAATTTCCACACTCGTAACATTGGATCAGGAATACCCGACATATCTAATAAAATCGAAGTTAATTTTGGCATATAAGTGACAAAAAAATATCGAAGCTTTTTCAATAAATCACTTGTATGTCAAATTTATGATTTAAATGTTAAAAGAGTTGTCCATAAATAAAATACAACATAAACATTCTAAGATAAATGTAATAATCACAACATTAAGTATAATATGTATATGCTACATCAACACTCGACTGCCGTTAAATCGTTACATAATTTTGTAAAAATCGTGAAGTCTGTAGTCATACTGACACACACATTTATGTTTATAAAAGCAAATCGAGCGAAAAACATATTTGATTCATCGTTTGAAATAGTGTGTAATTAGTTTTGTCAATATTACAAGCAAGCCTATTACATAATTGTATTTGAAATAGTAAGTTCTAATTTCCTATCTATTTTATACTTCCACTATTAGCGAAAAGTTTCATATATCTAAATAACAAATGTATTTATTTAACATTACGAAAAATATGTAACTTTTGCATATTTTATTGAGGCTTTAAATCTACTATGTATCTCTAATGAAATGAAGGAGGTAGATATTTATGCATAATTCATGTTTTATTTAATAAACTATTCAGAATATTATAGCTGTATGATAATTCTAAATGTGCATAAGCAGTTCTTATAATATTTTGTATTATCGTGTTTTAAAATAATTTATTGAAGATATTTTTTACTTAATTCAAAAAATAAATTATTTTTAATAAATAGACCTGGACATATCGACTGTTAAATTATTTATTCTAAATTACCAAACATTTCGACACCTATTAGAATATTATCAATTACTATTTTATTATCTTTCTCCATAAACATGCCTAACCATTTTTTTTGTTGAGACAGTCTCAACCTAGAAACCTAAAATTTATTACAAGATTAATAACTTTACATGAAAATTCTGTTCCTTAATTACATTATTTATTGAAAAATTATTATTTTCTGCTATTCTATTGTTATTTAAATTCACACTAATCAATTAAAAATTTCTGCGCTGGAGAAGGACTCAAACTTCTACCTGCCGTTTTCTAGACGGCTGCTCTACCAATTAAGACAACAGGCAGTACAACTTCAAATCCTTTAATAATTTTATTAAATATTATTATATATTATATTATATTATTTTTATTATTATATTATTAAATACTTTAATTGATTTCTGTGAATTTAATTAACGATGGAATAGCAGAAAATAATAATTTTTCATTATCTCCTACATCGTAAAAGAACTTAATTATATGTTTATATATAATTATCAACATCATAATAACTCGACTGCGAGTTTTAAATAAATATTAGATCTGTTTCCATAATGTTATTTATGGCGTATTAAAGGACTCGTAGTTGTACTGCCTGGTGGCTTAATTGGCAGAGCAGTCGTCTAGAAAACGGCAAGTATAGGTTCGAGTCCTTCTCCAGCGTAGAAATTTTTAATTGATTTCTGTGAACTTAATTAACGATGGAACAGCAGAGAAGAATAATTTTTCATTAATAATATGTTAATAAAGGGTTTTCCAATAGGGACTTGACAACTTTTAATTCAATTTGTGACCGCACCGTTTTCACTAATCATCGAACTGTCACTGTCAATTTATTCAGTAAACTTAACATTTTCATCATGGTAAAGTACATGAACGAACAACGTCTGCAAATTATAAAAATTTACCACAGAAATTCGGAGTCAGTGACCGCTACTTTAAGAGCGTTAACTCCGATTTTCGGTCGTAATTCTCGCCCTAGTAGACAGGCAATAACAAGTTTAGTGCAAAAATTTGAGTCTACATATTCATTGTGTGATGTTGACATGCCAGTGAGACAACGGGTTGGTCGAAGTGTCGAAAATATCGCTGCCGTTGAAACGTCCGTAGCAAATGATCCAAATCAGACAGTTCCACGGCGTTCTCAAGAGTTGGGCATCGCCCAGACCACTTTATGGCGAATTTTGCTTAAGGATCTTGGTTTACACCCATACAAGATCAAGCTGACTCAAGAATTGAAGCCGATGGACCATTTGAAGCGACGTACGTTCTCCGATTGGGCTCTGGAAAAGATGCGCCAATTTGATCAATTTCATCGCAAAATCATGTGACGAAGCTCATTTTTAGCTCAATGGGTTCGTCAATAAGCAAAATATGCGTTATTGGTCGGGTGAAAATCCACATGTGCTTCATCAAACACCACTTAATCCACAAAAAATAACTGTTTGGTGCGGTTTGCATGCTGGCAGCGTCATAGGGCCATATTTTTTCGTCGACGATAATGATCGTCACGTTACTGTGAATGGTAATCGTTATCGCGCCATGATTACCGATTATTTTTGGCCCAAATTGGAAGATATGGACTTGGACAACATGTGGTTTCAGCAGGACGGTACCACAAGCCACACAGCACACGTTACAATCGATTTATCGAAGAGTAAGTTTGATGAGCGTGTTATCTCAAGAAATGGACCAGTCGATTGGCCGCCTCGTTCGTGCGATTTAACGCCTCTAGACTTTTTTCTTTGGAGCTACGTCAAGTCGTTGGTCTATGCCAACAAGCCGACAACGTTGGAAGAGCTCAGAGCCAACATTGGACGCGAAATAGCAGCCGTTTCGGCCGAATTGTGTGGCCGAATCATCGAAAATTGGGTCCAACGAATCGACCGCTGCAAACGTGCCCGCGGTGGCCATATGAACGAAGTCGAGTTCCATTCACAAATGTTTTGATTGTACTTGAACCTGATAATAAAGTTTTTGAAATATCTCAAATGGTCTGCATTTTATTTTGAAAAAAAGTTGTCAAGTCCTTATTGGAAAACCCTTTATATAATTATTAACATACATTATTTATTATATTATTATTATTATTTTATTATAAAAATTATAATTATTATTTATTTATAATATTTTAAGGATAGTTTTGTTACAGAAGAGAATGGAATTTACATGGTTGGATATTTGCGTGTTAATATTAAGTATACTCATTAGTGCATATGCGTTCGTAAAATGGAACTATAGGTTTTGGGAACGGAAAAATGTGCCTTATTTAAAACCCACCCTTCCAATGGGCAATTTTGAAGCTCCATGGGCAATCAAAAAAGGTGTTCACTCGACTATGGTCGATATCTATAACGAATTTAAAAGAAAAGGATACAAATACGGTGGCATCTTTTCTTTTTTGAGGCCCGTTTTTGTCCCAATTGATTTGGAATTGCTAAAATGCATTCTAATCAAAGATTTCCAATATTTTACCGATAGAGGGCTGTACCACAATGAAAAGTCCGATCCGTTAAGTGCACACTTATTTAGAATAGAAGGTGATAAATGGCGATCACTCAGAACTAGGTTAAGTCCCACTTTCACGTCGGGTAAAATGAAATACATGTTCCAAACTGTTATGGACTGCGGAGCTGCGCTGGAGGATGAAATATATAAATTATATGTTAAGAAAGAACCTGTTGACATAAAAGAAATAGCAGCTCTGTTTACTACTAACGTTATAGGTTCCTGTGCCTTCGGTTTAGATTGCGACGCCTTTGCAAACCCCAATAATGAGTTCCGAAGTCACACTAAGAGCTTTTTCGCGGGAGGTTTGGGTAGCGCATTGAGAAACTACGCCACGCTCAGTTTTCCAAAATTATGTAAAAAAATAGGTCTTAGAATTTTTTCGGAAAATGCTACGAAATTTTACACTGACGTTATCAGAAATATAACCGAAAGTAGAGAATCGGGCATCGTAAAACGAAACGATTTCATACAGTTGCTAGTAGATATTAAAAATGGAGCAAAAAAGAGCGAGGAATCCTTCACATTTGAGGAAATTCTTGCCCAAGCTTTTGTCTTCTTCTTAGCTGGATTTGAAACGTCCTCATCGACGATGACCTTTGCCTTCTACGAAATGGCAAGAAATCAAAAAATCCAGGACAAAGTTCGAAAAGAAATTCGCAAGGTGTCGCAAAAATACGATGGCAAAATAACGTATGATTCTATAATGGAGATGACTTATTTAGGCCAAATTTTTGATGGTGAGTGCTAATAGTAGTCATGTTTTTCCCCTTAAAATGGTATATATTTTGCTTATGTAGAAACAACATTATAAAAATCACATGAAATCACAATATTTTCGTAATAACTCAGTGATTCTTATCCTATGGGGCGCGCTCTCTTAGTGGGCGTGATATTATTAAGTGGGGGGCAAAAGCAAAAGAAAAAATAAGAAAATATATTAATTTTTTTTGAAAATTGTTTATCTTACTGAAGAAAGTAGTGTAGTATTATATTCTATCATAAATTAGAGATAACTTTAACAATTATTAGTGAATCCCTTGGACCTATCCTGCACAGTTAAGCCTTTCGAAAGAAGGTTTATTTGAAATTGACACTTTTTTTTCTATATTTAGCTGAGATTTGTATTTTTCCTTAAAAGCAACTACCATGGAGAATCCATTTTCGCAAAGATAGAATATCAAAAATGGTAATAGTATACTTCAGTGCAGAAAATTCATTATCCACACCGGTTCAAATTTCAAGCAGCAATTTGTTAGTAAATTGCCTTTCGATTTCGCCATTTACCGTGAAGTCTACGAAGATTTTTCTTTGGCAGTTGTGTGACCCTCGGCAGCCTTTCGAAATGGGTAACGTGCTCTGAAGTTGTCAGTAAAAAAAAAACTTTACAATTCTTTTTCGGCATGGCTAAATGATTTTCAATGGTTACAAAAACAATTTCTCGACTTGTCGACTAAGTTTATTACAGACAAATCATCTCGAAACTTTTCGGTTTCCGGCTTGTTTTCTTCTAAAGTGGTGATTTTGTCTTATAATTCATAAACAAGTTGCAAAACTTATCGACGTGACAGCCATCCTACTTCGCCATAAAATAGTAACGTTGAATATACTGCACAGATGTCTTTACAAAGTGCAGCATAGATTCTTAATTTAACGGGTCTCATTTTGATAGAATTTATTACGGTTACAACCGTTGTAAGGACAATATTCGGACCAGGGCCCATTGCTTTGGCATACAGAGTTTCTCCATGAATCATACAATATATCCAAACAGTGTGAAAATTATTATTTCACAAGTTCTTGCAAACTTTGGAGTGTTTCAAACATTGTACGAGCACCATCGGTACATATTTCGACGCAATTTTTTTCTATTTCCTCTATGTTTACCTCGTTTCTAAAGTCACTTAATATGTTAAATAATGTCAGCGAGGTTGCTCTGAGTTTTATTGGCTTGCAGAAAAGTAATTCTTCTCCCGCTGACATACCATTACAAAATCGAACATAGGCAATTGAATGAACATCTTCATTGCTATCTGTTGCCTCATTATACTGAGTTGAAAACTATTTGTCACGTAACTTCTCGAAAATTTGATGCTCTGTATCTTTAGCTATATCACCAATTCGATAGGCAACAGTATCATTTGATATATGGATTGCAACTGTTTGATAAAGTTATCTCCAAAGATAATTTCTACTTGATTGAAGCAGACAGAATTAGTTCTACACTTGTGGCTTGAAGCCTATTACATCTGGCTGTTTTATATGAAACTTTATAAAATGCAAGTAAAGCTTTTCTATTCACAGACAAAGCCTTTCTGAAAAATGGTTTTTCCTTTTCACATGATTTTGATTTTAATTCGAACAACTTTCGGGGTTTATTGACGTACTTATTATAAGGCGTTTCTAAATGTCGTTCAAGTTTATTAGAATTCATGCGGTCTCTTGTCAAAATTTTTGAGCAAATAACATACAGGTACTTCTTTTCTTCATTTACTTAAGTACTGGTGAACGTAAAGTTCAAGTAGTTTTTAAGCAAATATCATAAATGTATTTCTTTTCTTTTTAAGTACTGGTGAACACAAAATTCAAGTAGTTTTGAGAAAAACGTCTTGATTTTATCTTCGAAACAACGCTCATTTATATACTTGTTAATGCTTTACTATCGTCCAATCCTCGCTTATTCGAATACCGACAATTGCAGTGAAAATAATGCAATTAATACAATTAGTACGTAATCGAAGATCAGCTCGCCTGAGACTAGCTGCAATTGAACGAGACACAGTTATCTGATTTCTTTTAGAAATCCAGGTTTTTAATAGGAGTCAGTTTCGGAAATGGACTGTGAGGCCGTTGCCAGACCTATTACGTCGTCTGTTATTTAATGTGAAATCTTAAAATCAAATTCAAAATTTTGCATATACCAGGTGTACCGGAAAGTCATTACCGGTTTTCTTAACAGATTTCACTAGGCTTAAGTATGCAATGTTATGTTATTCTACTGACACCAAGCTTCAAAGCCTTACTTGCTATATTTTGCGAAAGTAATATTGTCATAGATTTGTACCTCTTTGAAAATGTCGTTACTTTTCTTATTTAATCAAAAGGAAAAAGGCGTCGAAAGTCATCGTTTGCTGGTAGAAACTTACGGCGAGCATGTTCCGACCATGAAAACATGTGAGACGCGGTTTCGACAATTCAAAAGTGGTGATTTCGATGTGCAGGACAAAGAACGTTCTGGTCGACCGAAAAAGTTCAAAGATGTGAAATTGCAGGAGTTATTAGATGAAGACCCAATCCAAACTGAAAACAATTGGCAGAAGCGCTAAATGTGACCTAAGAAGCGATTAGCGACCGATTACCAGCAATGGGAAAAATTTAAAAGATGGGAAAATGGATGCCACATCAATTGAATGACAGGCAAATGGAAAATCGAAAAATCGTCTGTGAAATGCTGCTTCAGAGATATGATGAGAAGTAATTTCTGCATCGAATAGTGACGGGTGATGACAAATTGATATGTTTCGAAAACGAAAACCTGGTTATCACCTGGCGAGCCGGCCCATCGATTCCAAGATCAAATCGGTTTGGTCGCAAGACAATGCTCTGTGTTTGGGCAGACGAGAGTGGTGTAGTGTATTACGAAGTGTTGAAACCTGGTGAAACAGTTAATACTGATCGCTACCTACAACAAATTATCAATTTGAATCATGTATTGATAGAAAAGCGTCCGAAATGTGTCCGAAGACACGGTAAAGTGATTTTACAGCACGATAACGCGCCATCTCATACAGCAAAACCGGTTAAAGTAACGTTGAAAGCACTTGGACGGGACATAATATTGCACTAACCGTACTCTCCAGACCTTGCTCCGTCCGACTATCACCTTTTCGTATCAATGGGAAACGCGCTTGCAGAGCAGCACTTCGCCAATTTCGAAGAAGCTCGATGAATGGTTTTGTCCAAAGGACGAACAGTTTTTTTGGAATAGAATCCACAAATTACCTGAAAAATGGGCAAGAGGTATAAAATCAAATGGCCAATATTTTGAATAAATAAATTTTTCCATTTTCTTGAAAATTATGTAGTTTTTTTTATGAAAAAACCGGTAATGACTAACTATCACTAAAGCATTTATAAACAAACTGTAAATCAAGTGGAATATCTTTATCCATTCTTTAAATAGGAGTGTTTGGCCACCACAGAATTTCTATCTATAAAGATATCAGCTTTATTTATCAAGTTTGTACTTATTCCTTAAAGAAATTTGCGAATAATTTAAATGTTATAAATTTTTAGAGGCTCTAAGAAAGTATCCAATCGTGGCAACACTAGATAGGATTGTTACCAAGGATTATAATGTACCTGGTACAGACCTCATTTTAAAAAAGGGGACCAAAATATTAATTCCACTACAAGGCATACAACACGATCCGGAATATTATCCAGACTCAGAAACGTTTGATCCCGATAGATTTCTACCAGAAAACAAAACCAGTCGTCACGTCTGCACGTACATGCCATTTGGTGAAGGACCCAGGATCTGTATAGGAATGCGTTTTGGAATAATGCAGGCTAAAATTGGTATGGCATTAATGCTGAAGAATTACAAGTATTCGCTCAACCCCAAAGTTCCTGAAATGAAGTTATACAGCAAATCTCCTTTACTATCTCCTATTGGAGAAGTACTTTTAGATATAGAAAAAGTTGATTAAAGTCTTTATATGTTTCTAAGATATTTACAGAACCTGATATATGACAAAAATTAAGAATAAAGTATTTGCGCTCAAAATTAAATGATAAATACAACTAAGTATGTACATATATTTACAAAATATAAACTGTTATTGATTGTTCTTATAGGATAGACATTTTCATATATTATATATGTAAATAAATCTGTTACAAGAATGAATTTTATGCATTATTAACCCAACTACTTCTACAAATTAAAATAAAGTCTTTTAGGCAATTTAGGAAGGGTAGTTTAAGTTTCTAATTATATAGTTCATATAGTTCAATTAGAAGTCATTCTTGTCATTTTGTGCAGTGTACATACACGTGAAAGCAAAATCTAATTGGAAAATGCAGTTGAGAGCAATATATTAAGATGTTTATAATAAAGTAAAGGTCTTTCAAATTTCGCTTTTTTTTTTAGGAATAAATAAAACACATAATTTGCATTTACTTTCAAAAACTTTTTATTGGTAATTGAAGTATCAGTTATGACATCTATATGCGAAAAATATGTATCTGTTAAATCATCTCCTCTTGCAGCTCCACAGACGTGTCAAATCACATGATCTTGGTGGCCAATTAACATCACCGTTTCTTGAGATTACACGTCCAGGAAATTTTTCTCTCAAAAAATCAATTGAATCCTGTGCAAAGTGAGGTGTAGCGATAACCTGTTGAAACCACATATCCCCTAGGTCAATATTCATTAATTCAGGCCAAATTCGGTTATCATCCGACGATATCGATCACCATTGACAGTTACAGCTTCATCAGCAGCATTTTCAAAGAAGTAATGTCCAATTACACCACCTGACCATAATGCACAACAAACAGTAACTCGTTTAGGATACATAGGTTTCTCATGAATAACTCGTGGATTTTCCTCACCCCAGATACAGTAATTTTGTTTACTAACATAGACACCAAGTTAAAAATATGCCTCATTGGAAAATATTTTGAGAAAAATCAGCTGGTTGTTCACTGATGAAATTGACCAATGAACGGCGTTTTAAATGATTTAATGGCTTCAGTTCCTGTGTTATTTGAACCTTATATGCCTTCAGATCTAAATCCTTGTGTAAAACACGCCATGTTGTTGATCCACTAAGTCCAAGTTGTTGTGAACGTCGTTTAATGGACATTTCAGGATCTTCAGCAACACTTTCACGAATCAAACCAATATTTTCTTGTGAATGACTACTGCTACTGTATTTCACTTTTTTGATCTTCCACGGAACCGGTCTCTTGAAATTTTTTAATAATTCGACCAATAGTGCTTTCAAATGGACGATTATGTGAACCATAAAATTCACGTAATTTTCTAAAAACTCTTTTCACAGAACGCTGGTTTTCATAAAATAATTCAATAATTTGAACGCTTTGTTGTACCGAGTACAAAGCCATTTTTATAAATATCATACATCACACTTTTTAAATGCCCACATACACATACAAATTCAGTGGGCTATCAATATTCATTCATTAACTAACTTAATATCTAAATTTTTAATACTTTTTCTTAGAAATAAAAAAATTTGTTTCAGGATATACTACTTAAGATAAATTAGACTCAAGAACAATAATACTCAACATATGCACAAGGAGAACATGTAAAGAATAAAATTATTAGAGTCCTATAAAAAAAGTTTTAAGGAAGCAAATAAAGCAGCACGTGAAAACGTTATTTTTAAGAATATGAAGGAAATTACTCCAGCGTATTTTCATTTTTATTTTTATAGTAACGATGCTTTAACCACCAGGGAAGGAAGTAGGCGCATGCGCCCTGGGAAGACCCGACAATCAATCATAATGTCAATGTAACCAGTGTTGTTTTTTGGAAAGATAAAAATTCAATATATACTTCATAAAGGACAAAATCAAAGCTAGTTCTTTAGTTTACACCAATGTGAAAGTCGAAGAAAAAAATACAGTCCATTCAGCGATTACATACACACGAACAGAAATGATAGCTCACAAATGAGAAATTTTATAGGTTTATAAAGTTGATTACGAATTGAAATTATAATTATTCTTCTAGAAATGGAAGATTTTGAACAAAAGATAAAATTTTGGCTTTATCTTTGTATAAGAACAGCCTTGTACAAATTTCTTCAAAAAATATTTTCTTTGCCATCAAGAACATTAGGAAGACTTATAAATAAAATTCCTTTTAATATAGACATGAATCCAAAAATTATAGAACACAAAGAAGTGTTGTAAATTTGAAAAAAAGAAATTTTATACAAAAATTTTTGATAAAATAGCATTAAAATCAGCGCTACGCTGTGATAAATATAATATTGGGATTCGAATGTTACGGAGATTTCCGATTAGCAAATTTTGTAAACCGTGATATAGCATTTTTAATTTAAGGCATATATTTTTTTAATAACTTAATGTTGATATATGTATAACCCCATTCCACATTAATTTTCGTATTCTGTATACCTAGTTCGACAACTACGTTGTCATCATCAGTAGATAATTAAACGGTGTCGCACCTGGAAAACTACGGCAGAAACCCGGACGAAAGCCGATATGCATACTGTGCGTTTTGGCTTTCGACGGTACAGATCGTGTCCGGAATTTGTTTCGTGCAGGTTTTTGCCGTGGTTTTCCAGGTGCAGCACTGTTTAATTATCTACTGATGATGACAACTTAGTTATCGAAATACGTATACAGAATACAAAAATTAATATGGACAGGAGTTATATATCAACCTTAAGTGATTAAGTTAAACAACCACATGCTCCATCACAATCACCTTTAAAGAATGTATAGTAACTGGAAGCAGTCCTCTGCTTTGACATTCTATGAAGGCACTACTTCAGCTTCTAAAATAGCTGCACTAATGAGACGTGTATATAAATGTGTAAATGTAAATAATTGTTACATTCATAGAATATAAAGATATGAGTTAATTTTTATAATATGTCTACTCTTTCGGATAATTATAATATTGTCTCTATAATAGCAAGATTTTACTATAAGTTTTTGATAAATAAAGTAGAAAAATCATAAAAATATTCAAGGTGTAGCAATTAAATACCGAGACTGGTGTAAGAAATGTTATTTATTACAAATAAACTTATATTTAACTTTTATCCAATTCAACATTCTCTCCTCCCCTATCTATACACGCTGTATGCGTGTTTTCCGTTGTTCAAAACAATACTTTAGTTCATCAGTTGTCAGCCTCTTCAAAAACTTTGTCGTTTTTGATTTTACATGCTCAACAGACGGAAACACATTTTTAGTCTGTCGAACATGTAAAAGCAAAAAATAAGTAGTTTAATGTACTATCACTTTTGGGAACAGATAGAAGTCACATGGTGCGAGATCTGGCAAATACGGAGGTTGATCAAGATATCAGATAGATCACAGATAGGGCATTGTGAGCTGGTGTGTTGTCCTGATGCAAAATCCAGGAGTCGTTCCTCCACAAATCCCGTTTTTTCTTCCTTACTCTTTCCCTCAGCTAGATTAAGACTTCTTTGTAGTATTTCTTATTAACGATTTGACCCTCAAGCACCCAGTTAGTCATAATACACCCTTGATATCGAAGGAAACGATCAGCATTGCCTTCAATTTCGATTTGATCATTCATGAAAGCAAACCGTTTGTGCCCATAATCACCAAACGCTTCCTTCAACATTTGTAAAACATTATGTTGGCGATTTTTTTAAAATTTCGCAAGGAATATTTATGTCAACCATTATCCCGGAACTACTAAGTAACAGTATCCTCTACAATTACAGCACAAAAGTAAACTAAAGCAGACGGAGAAACGAAACTACGGGTTATTGCTTGGGAAGCATCAATGTTAATGACATTCCAATTACAGTCTCGCCCGATGCGCCTGGGCGATGGAAAGAGCACAGCATCATTATTTAATTTGCCATACCTCGTGCAAATAAATTGAAGCTAGTTGTGGAGCTTTTTCATATTGTTAATAGGTACAATGAAAATTTTATAACGGACGAAAACGTTAAATATTTTCGTATAGCCTCCTTTAAATGATAAAGCAAGGTTATTGTTTTAAATAAAATTTTATAATTTGTTTTTTAAAAGTGAACATTGTCCTCAACTGATTCTTTTTTCTAATTTAGGAACAACACTTTTAATTTGTTTCATGTGGGTGAAATATGGAAAGCATGTAATAGTAGGAATGTGCAAGCTTTAATATTTAAAGAAAAAAATAAATATTCATACGATTTTTGAATTTTATTTTATAACCTTTTGCATCCAAATAGAATATAATTCATGACATATAAATTATGTTAAATTTTTAATAAATTTATACTTGAATTGTGGGATCTTTTGCAAAATTCAGATGTTGCAAACAATTCAATGCTGTTAATTTCAATTTATTTAAAAACGAAACAGTTTACAAGTAAGAGAAATAAAGTTTGTATCTAAATAATCAATATCTTTTCGTCGCAGTTGCACGCATTTCTAGGAGATGGCGCTGTTAAATAAATTTCCATTTGCCCTCAAGAATGTCTCATCTCTTTATCTCTGCCTAAAACTTTCCGACATTACTCAAAACTGCGTGAAATAGTTCGTTTCAACTTATTTTAATTTGACTAAACATCCATTGGTCTAGAGTGCGATAAGACAACGACAATGTAAATAAGATTCAGGTACCTTGGGCTGTAGATACGCATCTGAAGATCAGGGTATCTGAATTTCATTTACATTATCGTGTATTTTGTATTGTTTTATTCTAAATGAGTTGATAATAATAATAAATGTTTATAATCGATTATAATATATAAAATATAGTTGTTTCTTAATATGTATTTTGCTCTTGAAGATAATCACTTCGTACAACACTCAATATAATAGCGGGGGTATTACATATTTTGATTCTTATCTTACAGCCGGCAGAGTATCGAATTTGAACGATTATTTCAATTTACTGCCTGTAAATAAACAAATTGATTGTTTTATAGAACTTGAGTATCGAAGTAGTTGAAATTTTAAAATATCTATTTATAAATCTTTTCATATACGTACAAAATAATACAACAAACATGCAAATAAAAATGGTTTTAGCAATTGAAAAATAACAATTCAATTCCAATTAAAATAGTCTATAAAATTAAGAGTTTTATGATTAATACAATAAGCAAATAGTGTTGTGTAAGATCTTTCCTTACATTATAATTACATTTCTCTCTCTTTCTTACCATGACGTTTTTCTTCCTTACTAGGGTTATTTTATTAATATAATTCAATTATATTTAAATAATAATATTTATTATTATTAATTCGACAAGGAATTTTAGCTTAATTCGCTGCTCGATTTTTACACTACCGGTCATATTTATTTGCCCACCGCAATTATATGTGTTTCCTGAAATACGGATTATCTTTCGAAAAATCTGTATTATAATTATTCAACAATATTATTAGTGGAAGTAATTCCATATCAATTTCTAGGAAAATCTTAAATCGTTTATGATATATCGTAAAGGTGTCATAAATTAGAAAAATACCATAAATATTATATAGGCTAATCCCTACAGTATTAACAGTTTTACCTGCATTTCGGAAAGGTATTACCAATATTGTGTTATTGTACTAACTAATTACAATATTAGAATGTGTTATTCGAAAAGGAAAATAAATTTTGTCAGTCATCGTTCATCTTTTGTTGCGAAAACAGTGAAATAGAGAGTTATTGTGAATATTTTAATGCAATGCCGAAGACGAAGGAATTATCTGTTGAAGTGTGTGCTATGATAATTGCTTATCATCGTACGGGTAAAAGTAATCGCGAAATTGCAAAAGAATTACGATTAAATCGCAGAACCGTTGATTATAACGTTAAAAATTTGAAGAAAGTGGTACATTTTCCAACAAAAGAAGATCTGGACGACGTAAAGCGACGATATCTGCAGATGGCCGGCATCTAATACGGATAAGTAGACGCGATAGACGAAAAACAGCACCAGAAATTGCTGCTGAATTGAATAGGGCGCGTGCTAAACCAATTAGTGTGTCCACGGTACAGAGAAGGTTTAGGCAAGCGGGTTTATACGCAAGAATTGCTCTGCGAAAACCATTACTACGAAAGCAAAACAAGATAAAACGACTAAATTGGGCTAAAGAACATAAGAATTGGACGATTGATCAGTGGAATAATGTGTTGTGGGCAGACGATTGAAGTTTGAACTTTTCGGTAGTAAAAGGCGAATATTCGTAAGAAGATCCGCATGAGAAAGAGTACTGCCAGAATGTATTGCGCCTACCTTAAAACATGGAGGAGGTTCAGTAATGATTTGGGGATGTTTTGGTGGAAGATCTGTAGGCGATCTCGTCAAAATTGAGGGAATCCTAAGAAAAGAAGACTACAAGGAAATTTTAGAAAATAACGCTGTTCCTTCAGGACTAAGGATTCTTGGCGAAAACTTTGTATTTCAACAGGACAACGATCCGAAACACACTTCTAGATTGTGTGGCGATTACTTGCGTCAACTAGAAGAGCAAGGGCAAATCTCTATAATGGTATGGCCAACTCAAAGTCCTGATCTGAACCCAATAGAGCTTCTTTGGGAAGAATTGGACCGGAAGGTTCGAGAACGTGCTCTATCGTCCACCACTGTACTGTGGGAACAACTTCAAGAAGCCTGGGCACAAATTACAGAAGATACACTGCAAAAATTAATTGAAAGGATGCCGCGGTTATGTGCCGCAATTATCAAAAATAAAGGTGGGCATATTGATGAGAGCAAAATTTAACAATAATTAATGATAAAGTTTTCATATAAGAAAAATGTAACTATTTTATGTTTATTTTACACTATTGTATTGGTACAATAAATAAATTTTCCGTACATATTTAATAGTTTAATAATTTTGGCTAAAACTAAGGGTGGGCAAATAAATATGACCGGTAGTGTATGTCAACCATTATTATGGCACTACTAAGTAACAGTGTCCCCTACAAAGTAAACTAAAGCAGACGGAGAGATGAAATTACGGGTTGTTGCTTGGGAAGTATCAAGGTCAATGACGTTCCAATTACAGCCTTACCTGATGCAGCTGCGCGTTGGAAGAAGCGCAGTCGTGTTATTTAATTGTCATACCTCTTATATATATATATATATATATATATATATATATATATATATATATACTAGCTGTACCCTGCGCGCGTTGCTACGTCACCAACTAAAATAAATTTAATTTGAAAGAAAGACATTACACAAATATTCAATTCATTTTGAGTCATTTTATTAATTTTGCAGCGATATTGCAGCGTTTCTTTTCAATTCGATATTTATTGAAGTGCTGTGGGATACACAATATTTCTTGTTTTTCCATCTGGTGCGTAAACGAATAAATCAGAAGGTTTTCCGACGCATGAGCAGGCCACATAGAGCTGCCCATGTGAGAAGCATGAATTCTCGAAATTTAATCCACACACTTGCAACGATTGTCCTTGTGCTTCGTTGATAGTCATTGCGAAAGCGAGTCGTACCGGGAACTGCAAACATTTGAATTCGAATGGCATATCTGTCGGGATCATTGGAATACGTGGCAACAGTACGTCTTCATCTTTGAATTTTCCAGTCAAAATTGGGGCCTCGATAACATGGTTCATCATTTTCTTGACTGAGAGACTGGTTCCGTTGCAAAGTCGTGGTGGATTTATGTTTCGAAGAAGAATGATGGGTACGCCAATTTTCAATGTACGAACGTGCGGTGGCATGCCTGGCAAATCAAGCGAATTCAAGAATTCAGTTGGATAGTTGACAACTTCGTCTTGATTCACCACAGAATCGATGGACTTATATGTTGTCGTTTCGCCGGGTATTCCATTCTGAATGGCGAAGTTGATGGTATTGACATTGATGTTTTTGGCCGCTAGTATAACACCCGTTCTGAGCCACTGATAATGGTTTTGATTTTTGATACATCATATTTCTTTTTATTAAAATATATAATTTGTTTTATTTGTAATAGAGATATTAATACAGCTTTAAAAATAAATGGTTCACTACTAGTCGGTTCATATTACGAATTTTCTAAATCACTAAAGTAAATAAACGAAAGATTTTTACCTTAAAGATAAAAAATGAGTAATTAAAATGAATCATGCGGAGGAAGAGTATTTAAAAATTTAGCAAAGTATAGAGAATAATATATACGAAAAGAAAATTTTATTTCTTCTGGAATGCAGACATGGATCCCCAGTACACATACTGAGTTTAGTACGTAACCTATGCCCGAGATAGAGTTTCATAATCAGGTACAAACGTCTAAAATATTATGAAAGAAAAGAAAAAGATGAGATATTAGAGTCAGCAGAAAACATTATTATTAATTTATACAAAGTTAATCACACATTTAGATAAAATAGTTAAACACAAGTGAAGCTTCAAAATACCATATTCTAAACACTTTCATTAAAACACTTATTCATAACAATAGTATACATACACACACACACACACACACACAAATATATACGAGTATATATACAGTGTGTATCAGCCAAATGGCATAAATTCGATAATAACTAAATGGAAGGGTGTTAGAAAAAACGCTCGGACACTTCGATTGGGATTTTTAGTTGCGTATTTTCTTAAATAAAAAGTTTATATACAGGGTGTGTCATGTAAAAGTGGTCAATACCAACTTTCTTATTTTAAATGCAACACTCTGTCAATTATTAAATTTTTGGATT